>JAAAKQ030503581.1:2216-12406 GCA_010016005.3 Zanna intricata | reverse complement strand
GTGTGTGTGTGTGTGTGTGCGTGTGTGACTTTTTCTCATCATTTTAATAAAGAGAAAAATTCGAGAATTATAGTTTCATTGCCCATTTACTTTCTTCTAACTTAAGAAAATTATTTTATTCTTCTTCACTTCATGGGTTAGGCAGATCTGCCTGTTACGGGAACCATCTTCTCCTCGGGCGACCTACAAACCTGCAGTCTCTGGGTTTGTAATCAGGGGCTAAATAGGGCAAACATTCATTGGTCCATCTAGGTCATCTAGGTTGGTCTAGTCTTGGTCATCTAGGTCCATCCGACCTAGATGACTGCTCCAGTTTCTCTTGTATGTCATCATTTTTTTTTGTGCGTGTCATTTTGTATGTCTGTAGTGTGTATGTCATCTTTTTTTTTGGAATGGCACAAAACGTCTTCTCAAGTCTCACTTCGAATTGCGCAAGGAAGACGGTTGTCGGAACTGCGCAAGGAGAGCAGGATGATGAAGGACATGCCAAGTCCGAAGGGCGTCCTCTCGGGAAGTCGGTGGAGGCTGGGGACAACGCACCGTTTTCCGGATCATCGCACCGGCGATCGGCCCCGATCAGAAGGTCCACGGAAGGAAGCCTGCTTTTAAAAGGACGAACTCCGGCTCCTAGTGTTTAGGGCGGATCGAGGCGATGCAGTCGACATGGACCAAAATTTCCTCCAAAAAGGATTGGAGAATATCAATAGAGTTTCGACAATTGGCCTTAATTAAGTGAGTGTAGTCTCATGGTTGCAGATCTGTCATTAGAATGTGAAGGACTCAAGGGGGTTAACCGAGCCCTAGACACAGTCGTTTCTCGACTTTCGGGTAAGGTCGATCGGATTGTGGAGGGAGTCAGGGGCTTCAAACCGATAACGAGTGAAGTCCTTGGCGAGATCCACATGTCTACCAAACGGGTTGGGGATAAAGTGAAGAAGCCTGTCTCCTCTGAGGTAACGGCGCTCCTGGTTCTAATTGGATTAACCCCCAGTGAGAACCCAGATACTGGCTATCAAAATTAATCTTTAAGGTGGTCCCCGTAAAACCTGAGATTCCATATCTTCCGGGTCACTAAAACGAGGGACAATGGCGTAATCTTGGAGGTCGTTAATGAGCAGCATGGTGCATGGCTGCTGGAGGCTGTCGTTTTCAAAAAGAACGGAGTGAAAGCTCAATTGCTAGCCGAACGGAGGACATAGATATTGATATATGATATGTCTCGGGTAAGAAGGATTGAGAAGCCCGAAATACACGGCCAAAATCCATCCCTGCATATATCGGTGGATAACTACATACGGGAAACCAAGGTAATTCTGTAGTTGGGACGGAAAGATTTCCCGAAGTGTCGCTGAGTATTGGAGATCTTACCTAAGATCCGGCAAGTCTTGATGCTCAGAGGTCGGTTATTCCTGGGTTGGACCACATGTAGGGTTGTCAACCATATAGAGGCCACGCGGTGCTACAAATGTGCTTTGAGTACACCTCTGTCCTCTGCAGAATACAGTCGGTGATGTTTGGCCATTGCGCCCCAGCTAAACATAAGACGGCAGATTGCCACTTAAAGACCGCGCCTGCAAAGTATGCTGCCCGTGCCTTAGTAAAAGTCTTTGATAGCAGATAACAGGTCAGAAGCAAGTAATGTAGATCGCATGAGATGGCATGATCGATATAGAGCTGTATGGAATACAGCCTACAGAGATGCCTGAACTGGGGGAAGCTATTGAGAATGACCATTACTATATCGAACGCTTGCACCAAGGACAGTTAAACCTCTATAATTCCCAGGTGACCACCATAAAAGCCATGAGGATTCTTGAGGAGTGCAACCTCGAGATCCTCTTGGTACAGCAGCTGTACACGGTCAGGGATAGGGTGGTCGGCTTCCACGAGATGGATTTTTTCACGGCTGCTTTCTGCGATTGTGATCGGTACAGGTTTCTTGGTTGTTTTCTGGATATCCCAATTGTTTGATACACAGTTTACCGTTGTGCGAATCACGAGGGATACCCTCGATGTCGTACTGGTATCTGGATACTCTAGTTTGGGTGAAGTATCAATCACCAGCTTGAGAAGTTGGGAAGGATTCTGAACAGACTTCCAGACACCAGAGTGCTGTTGTTCTACACGTTAACACTAAGTCTTTCTCCTGAAGATTATCACTCACTGATTCCAGAGACGCTGGTATCGAACACCTATTTGATTAATCAAGCTGAACAGCCGCCAACGTTTTCTTCCGAACCGAGAGAAAATTACATCGATGTCACCTTGGTGACGGATGATTTGCTTAGGCATACCAGTAGTTGGATTGCTTGCGAAGGCCAGTGTGAGCTATCGTCGGCTTACAACCTTGAAATAGCAGGACACTGTCTATGAGCTCCAAATTCAGGTGTCTATAACCTGGGGCCTGGATAAGGACCTATAACAGGAGCCTGGATAAGGACAGGTGGAGGCGCGAGTGCGCAGATGCACTACGGGGATTGGTATGGCACATAGAGAGCAGTGAGCAGATGGAATTGGTGGTTGAGCGATTCCGCCAGACCACCATGATGGGCTGTGACAAGGTCTTACAGCGGCCTAAGCCAATGAGCAAAGCATTGTCCGACAGCCAGTCCGCTGATCGAAGAGTATCCGGAGCCGTCATGAACATTGCTACTGAGGGATCATCTGCTAATCTTAGGCGGAAACTTGAAAAAAAGGTGGTGGTCCTTTGACCTTAGTATGCTGCGCGTAAGAGTTAGATACATTAGGAAACGACATCAGTGTTGCCCCGTATCAGAGATTATCGTCAATAACGTGTTCGCGGAATACCTCCGGATCTAGCGGGGGGTTTATATTGAATACATTCATGCCATCAAGGAAACCAAGCTCAGATGCTGGCAGGACTCCATGCGCGAAATGCAGCGCAATCCCTGGCAGTTCACAAAATCTTGTTACCGGCCATCCAGCAAAACCATTGAATGTCCTATCCAGTATTTGGTGGTGAAAACTACACAAACAACATCTGCGGTGACTTACCGGGCGTTCCTTGATACTATGTTTTCAGATGCTCTGGAGAGTGAAGTCGGCGTTAAGACGGGTGATACAGCCCTGGCGTACGGGAGTGGATTCCGTGGATATCGACCGGGTGGTCTCTCAAATGGCTCTGAGAAAGACACTGGCGATTGACCAACTTAACCAGATATTATATACCATCTGCTGCCTGCCATAGGAGAGCCTTGGTCGGCTGTTTTCGGGGTGGCTAAGCTGGAATGTCTTTCCGACTTGTTGGAAGATTGTCTTGTTGAGGGTGATCTTAAAACCTGGAAAGGATCCGCATGAGGTTGGCAGTTATGGGGCCATACGCCTCTTGCCGGTTTTTGATCAGTTGTGGAACGGCTCCAAGAAAGCATTAAAATGAATGGTTTTCTAAATCGAATCGGCTTCATGAAAGTGGTTGGCACCGAGAATTGCATCTTAAATATTCCTGTCAGGTGGGAAGAGGTGACTGTAAATATGTTTTGTGTTTTTTTATTGATACAGAGGTAGCATTTCAAGTTCTATCCTCTATGAGTTGGAACGACGCAATTTTTCCGAAGCCCTAAGGCCGTTGTGCGTGACTATTTACCTAACCGCTCAGCTATGTTCAAAGATACGCGCTTAGTTGTGGAAAAATCCGTTACGAGGGGAAACCCGCAGGGTTGTGTTCTCGGCTCTCTGCTGTGGTACCGGTACTTTGAAGATTTCTGGAATTGACATTTCCACAACATTGACGTCCCAGGCTTTCGCCGATGATTGCCTCCTTTAGATTCGTGGCACTTCACGACCGCAGCTGAAAGAAAGAGTGTAAGCAGTCTTGTAAACTGCAGAAAACTGGATGGACAGTCAAAATTTAAATACTTCTCTGCCCAAGACAAAATATATACTTCTGAAGGGCGCAGAAAATATCTTTATATATACGAGTATATTATACATATTGTCGATTATACTGTTATATTACATTATGTACATTACAATACAGTTGAAATACTACATTAAATATAAAGGCTGTGCAATCAGCCAAGTGACAAGTACCTAAGGGTTTTGTTTGATGAGAAGTTGTCGTTTAGCAACCATTTAAACAAGAAGCGGAGGACGCCTCTCTGTGATGTACAAACTTAGAAGGATTGCTCGGAAAGAATATGCGCCATCGGGCCGTCAATTTTACATGTAGTACCGTGGTTCTTCGAGAATATGACCACTTACGCAGCGCCCATATAGACACATTGGTTGGATAGAAATAGAGCAATTTTCAAAATTTAAGGAGTGCTTAGCGCAATGCCTTGATTGTATGCACTGGTGTTTTTAAAACAACCTCCTATGAGGTTGCTACCGTATTGGGAAAGACTCACCCAATCGACTTAGAGGTGAAAGTTAGGATAGTCATGTGGAGATTTTGAAGAGGTCGGGGGAGGCCAAGGTTTTGAGATGCGGTTTCGAGACGGGCCAGTCCCGGAGCGAAACGGTGATCAAAATGCATTGTATTTAAATTTCGAACAGTTGCCCATTTTCCGTCAGCGGAAGAGGCTTCGGTAATTCGCGATGGAAGCATGGCAGCAAAAATGGAACAACAAGACTAAGGGGCGATGCTTAATCAAATTTATACAGAATCTAGGTGGGATGGTACGGCTCAAATTCATTTTTAAGGACAACAGAACCCGTTCTCACCAACCACGTTAATCTGAGACAATATCTTTTTAGGTTCCGCCTGGTAACCCATAGGTTTGGGCTAGTGGTTAACGCGACATCGCAAATCAGCTGAATTCGAAGTCGAGAGTTCTAAGGTTTAAATCCTAGTAAAGATAAAAGATAAAAATTTTTATACGGATTTGGATACTAGATCGTGGATACCGGTGTTCTTTGGTGGTTAGGTTGTAATTAACCACACTTCTCAGGGGGTCAACCTGAGATTGTACAAGGCTACATTTCATTCACATTCATACACATCATCCTCTAAAGTAATACGGTAGTTCCGGAGGCTAAACAGATAAAGAAAGGTTCCGCCTGGTAACTTATGATCTGTGCATCTGCGGGAAGGTCCAGTCAAATGAACATATGATGTTCGATTGTCTCGCTTTTAGAGGCCAAGAAGAAAATTGGCAATTTATAAATGGCGAGTCAGTGTGGCGAGAGCTGCATTGTCGGACTGTGTGTGTTGCGGTTGCGTTGTCCAATTGGTACCAGTGGTATCAGTGCTTTAATAAGGGAAAAGACCTTCTCCGAGCTGCTGTAGGAGATTATTTTCGAAGAATTTTCGGCCATTGGCCAGTAGCTTCAAGCGCTATAAATGGTGGACAGGTACTTGCTGGTATTCAACGATCTAGGCGTAGCAGTGAATTGCTGTACTTAAATTTAAGTTGACGCGATAGATTTTTATATTTAAAAAATTTAAATCAGAAATTTTATGTTTATGATAGTCATACGAGTATATTATAGTATAGACACGATGTGCCTACCGAATTTAGTTTAATATATGACAACGGCTCGACACAAAACGCTAATGATCTATTTATCAATTTTATATCATTTACGCTATTAGGTTAGTTCTAAGAACTAAATAGGATATTGGACTCTTAAACTGTTTCAGGCACAGTAGCCCTTCGTGGCACGGACATCGGATCTTATGCTGTAGGGCAACCGAATGAGGTGGTATTGGGAGAAATGCCAGTAAACCAAATGCCTTCGTTTTATCTTTCAAAATAAATATACCAAGCTAGTTTCTTATATCTTCACTTCTTATTCTGTCATTCAATGTGACTCCTTGACTGCTCTTAGAAACATTATTTCAGCTGCTGTTACGTGATCTCTTTTTCTCTTCAAAAGGGTCCATGTCTCAATCCCACACAGCACCACTGGTAACGCCATCCTTTTTGTAAAACTTTAACCTAGTATCTACATTTGGCTCAGTTAGGTGTCGAACAAAACATGAATGTCATGTGGTTTGAAAGTTCTTTTCATTATTGAAATTTGTATTAAAAAATTTTTTTTTGTTATTTTGTGTTATTATATTATAGGTACTGCTCATTTAGTGCTTTTAATTATGATTCATTTTACGAAATTTTTAAAACAATCAAATTAACTTAATTTCTAACTAAAATGAAATGACCAGTTTGTTTGATTAAAAATCAAAATCTGTTTTGACATGAAATGAATCATTTCATTTATTTATTTATATTTACACAAAAGTCTTACGCTCAATTACAGTTACTGATGAATGATAAATGAATTTTTGTAGCGTGCGAAAAATGCCATATCATGTCGTGATTCAAATCCGGGACCTCCGGATTAAAGGTCGAGACACTACCACTTCCCCATGGAGATCGGAATCATATATCAGTATACGCTAAAAAAATGATTTATTTTTGGTAAAATAAATAATTCAAGGAATTGTATGAAGTAAAAATTCGACGGGAAGGTAATCCTGTATGCCTACGGAAAGGTGAAACATACGTAATCTCGTATATAATAGAATTACAATAAAAGAAGGTGAGAGTTAATTATAGTGCAGAAGATATTTCACTATTAATACGTTTACTATGAAAGGAAGAGGGCGGAGAATTGCAAAAACCAGTCATATAAAATTAAAAGAAAAAATATTAGAATCATATACTATTAATACAAGGTAAACGAACACTTAAATATAAATTAATTATTTGTTTACTTTATTTATTATATACTTTTTATATGAATGTAAATAGTAATAACATTCATTCTTGTATAAAATGTTATGCGGAAGTCAGAGTGGCAGCCAAGCCAATATGGAACGTAACAAGGTCATTTTTGTAAGTCAGCTTTTAAACAGCGTGGAATTATTGCATTATTATGAACAATAAAACAAAAAAATTAAATTATTTAATTTCTCTAGTCATTTTTATTTTGTTTTATGGTAAATTAAATTACTCAGCTTTTTTAGTAGCTCTGACTTCAGGCATTACATTTATTATGGGTATGGCCAACATAAAAGTAAACAATGATTATCATAAAAACAACTTTCATAGTGTAATCAATCTTGAAACAGGTGGACTGAATCTTAATGGCAGATTATTTAATAATAATAATAATAATAATAATAATTATAACAACCCGTGAGCGGTTTCCCGCCCCACATCGAGGCGTCTCCAGTTGGCAGATAGGGGAACTCTCGCAGATTTGCCGGGGAGGGGGAAATAAAATACCCCCCCCGAACCAAAACAGGAACAAAAACCAGGCAGCATCTTTCTCAGAGTCAGCGGCTGACTGGTCAGCATCCGTAATCCATGTCAGGATCGGCTGGGATTACTCTACCTGGCAGTATGTATAAAATGCATGGTAAACCCATGTAAATGTAGAACAGTAATAGAGCCTCGGATAATGTGGATGAACAAAGATTTATTTATGTAAATAAATTTATTTATTAACATATGAAACTAATCCCAACAATCACTGTGCAAAAATCACTGCAATAATCCCTGGGAAAAAGTATTTAAATAAATGTAAACATTATTTTTTTTTTTTTTTTGTCTATGGCAGGTGGCAAGTGTCAAGTATCACCTCTATCTTTGTTTATTCCTGTTCAATTCCTGAACTTTCTTCTCTTTGAAATGAAACTCCATCCTAGATTATCATTTCTCTACTCACTTGTCTCTTCTTTCAATAATCCGTTCTTTCTCACCTACTGCATTCCAGTATCCCTTTCTCTTTAAACAATACACACAATGACTTTTTTTACCTTTTTGATATTTTTACCTTACCTTAATTTTTAATTAAATTTAATATTAATTTTAATTAACTTTTTTTTATTACTTTTTAACAAGAACATTAACCAGTATGCTCTTTACCAAATAATAAATAAATTAATCTTAGTAATATTTAGGAAAACTGGAGCCACTGCTACTCTCTGAAATAATACTTTGGATGTGTTGAAAATATCAAGGTGTAAGGAATAACCAAATATTCTTTATCATCGTACAAATTATTTATGCAGTTAGTATTTTTTTATTAGACCTAATTAATAAGATTTTTATTATTATTTAGGTAGTTTTATAGACTACTGTTTAAATAACTGGTTTGTGTGTGTAGCTCATGTACATGCATTAATAATCATAGGTAATCAGTGATCTATTTAGTAGTTCTTCTCGGCACTGGTTCAAATCATATTAAATATATTAGATAAATTTAAATCGATTAGAATGGCTATGTTTTATCTAGTTTATGGTGTTGTTTTTTGTTACTGCATATTGAACTCAACTCTTTGCCTTTTGGATGGGTGTTGGATTTCGGTTCCTTAGTTTTGTTTGAGACTTAGTTTAGATATTTTTTTTTTTTTTTTTTTGTGGAAGTGTCACACATGGCATTCGCATCAGTAGCATCCTGACTGAGACAAAAACAAGGCTGAGAAGTATCTTTTGCCGAGGTTTTGAAGATAATCTCCAATAATGCCCATAAAGGTTAAGTACGGGGGGGGGGGGGGGGATCAAAACAGAACTGCCACATGGAGGGTGCTTCCTCTATGGGGTCAGGATGTAAATCAACTAAAAAAAATTCTCTGTGGTATAGCTAACTTAAGAATATGACTAACTTACTAACTTAAAAATATATTTATAATCACCTGAATGGAATTTTAGATCACAAAAAAAAATAATTAATAGAATAAAATTAAGTAGCACTTCATTTGAATTTTTTAACACTGTTATCAAAACAAATTTTATAAATTGAGCAATGTTAACACTTATTTAACTTTAATATTTAACTTTTTTTCAAGTGATTGTTATCATAACTTGTTATATTAAGTGGATTTATTTAGACAAAATGTATGTCAAGTTTTCTAATGTATATGTTATATATGATGTTTTACACGATAAATACGATGAGATTGTCATATGACTCCTTTCAAAAAAGGATTGTTGTTCAGTGGGAGGGAATTGGAGGGAAGTCAGAGAGAGGGAGGTAGGGGGAATGGATGTTTGTTCATTTTACTGTTATGATTACTATCATTATTTTTATTAAACTTCTACTTGTTTTCTAATAATCTAATTACAGTTATTTATCATATTGTTCATCTATATAGGATAAGCTCTGATTTTGATAATAAATATTATTCCAATATATAATCTAAACTACTTTATAGAAAAATAAAAGTAAAATTATATTATTTTGTTAGGTATCTGAAGCAGGTAGTATATTTTTGTTGTAAAAGATTATTAATACATGCATTTTCTTCGCTAGACAAAATTCTAAAAATGTTTTTCATTAAAGTTTTTAAATGCTATTTGTTATAATTCAAACCCCTTGATTTTGTTTTAGGCCAGTAATTTTATAAGAATTCAATGGTATATATGAAATTTTTTCCAAGATGATATGAATCTTACATTGAATAAAGATTTTTAGGTAAGTTACAAAAAAAGTTTTTAAAATATTTTTATATAATTTAAAAAAAGCCAAAGCACATTAAACATGGAGGCAAAATATATATAACAATTTTTTTTAAATGTTTCCTTGAAAGTTTTTTCAGTTTTTTTTTCTCTTTAATATTTCTATCCTGAAATCTTTCTTAGGATGATTCCTCAATAAATAATTGATAATACGAAAGTTTTATCAAAATGGTGCAGGGATAAAATCTTTTGTAAAGATTATTTTTAAAAAATCTTTCTAATAAAATATTGTACCAAATCTTGTTTTTGTTAGTTATATAAAGACTGGACTGGAAAAGTAGTTTTTTCTGAATTAAATTTAATAGTAAATTTTCTAATTTTGTAGTACAAATTCTGTTGTTCTTCATGATAGCTTCCAGCAAAATTTCTTTTACGTACCCAGTTATGGTGGAGAGATAGCATTGATCTCTTTAAACATGTGTAAATGAAGGTTTATTACTAAATAAAGGTTTTATTTAGTAATACTAAAAAAAAAAAAAAAAAAAAAAAAAAAAAAAACACTGAATCATTGACTTCAAAATTCATATTCATAAGATCCAGATATTTTGCCAAATTTCTCATACTGAAGATCAATAAGTTAAACTAGTACGTAATCTTTATGTACTAGTAAAGAGAATGTATCCTTTTAAACTGTACGGCTCCCTATATAAACTTGATTATGAAGCACATGAAAAAACAGTATGAATCAAACATTGAATGAAAATAAGATTTTAGTATGTAAAGTTTCATCATTTGAAACTTAGGAAAGACAACTTTGGGTAACCG
>JAAAKQ030503580.1:7073-20026 GCA_010016005.3 Zanna intricata | reverse complement strand
GGAACTCCTTTCAGCTTCTTCGATTTTCTTCTTCCCCGAGGTCTTCTCTAGGTGATGGTTTATGATGAAGTGAATTTTGACACTAGGAAGCCTTCTTTTATTACCCCACAGTGGTGGGGTAATGCTGCTATAGATGCGTGAAGAGATGCCGTGTGGTGGGAGTGCCCACCTGTGCTTGCGCATCATACACTATATTCCAGCTGACTTTTTCATCCTTGCACCTCACTGAGTTAAAGGCATGTGGTAACAATATATATTTGTAAGTTTTCCACAAATTTATATTCCAGGCACTGAAGGACTATCATAAAGTTAGATGAAGGGATCATTATCATTATGTAGAAGTACTACTTTTAAGCTCAACTTTGAAGAATCTGAAATAAATGCCCAACTTTTTTGGGTGTATCCAAAAAGTGTATAATCTAAAGCTAAAAATAAATGTTTCACTTCACCATAATAAATTATACTGACATTAGAAATTAGATCAAAGAGGCCCTTATAAAATAAGGCCTGTTTGATAATTTTCTTACTATTTTCCTTCAAATCATTTTTCATTTCATTCTGAAACCATGTGTATACGTTATTCTCTCATCATAAGCCGCTAAATCATTTGGAATCTTTTTATTTCTCACTTCTCAATCACTTCCTTAAAGCACTCAGGAAGGATTGCTTATATGCTTCTACTATACTCCTTAAACCCCAGTCTTAATGTATCATACCTACATTAACATTAATGCTTTAGTTTGGTATAAGCTTAGATGGCTTTTTTATTTCTAAAAATGAAATGTTAAGATGAAATATAATCACACTCATACTTAGTTATAACATATAGATAAGCATATACATACACATATTTATATATGTATCATTTACTTTCTGACAAAAATCATTTACTCAAGTTCTTTAATCACAGATTTTAATACCCAGATGAAATATAAAATAAAATTCAATTCAAGGAAGTTTTTAATAAAAATTATAGCATATTTTGTTACTGGTTTCAGAATTACTCAGAAAGATGCTGTGGTTTATCTTCCACAAATTCCATCCTTTGAGTATCTTTTTTCTTGTTTTTGATGTAACAAGTGAATGAAAATTAGAACAAACAGATAATCAATCATACCAATAATCAGAAAAGAAAATAAACATATATTATTTTAATTTATTAAAACCGTTTCATCCATGGTTTAATTATTAGACCAATAAAATCAGTTGCAATTTCTACCCTAGTAGTTGAGACAGTATCTGTTTTAAAATGGGCATATTTAGACTTTTTCTATATGATGACTACTTTTTGCTTTAATGTTCTGCAATATCATTAGATATTATTATATTGTTATGAGTCAGCTAAAGAAGTTATAATTAAATTTTTATTAAATAAAATAAAACAATCTCAAAAATATCCATTTTTTTCTCTTATTTCTCTAGATCAGTGATCCCCAAAGCAGCTCCCAGGGGCGCCGCAAAATATTCAATTAAACAATTTGACAATTTTCATGGAATTTCTAATTCTCTAATTTTTGCGCCAATAATCGTGTATGCTGACAAAATTCCAAGAATTTAGCAACTTTTGAGTCTTTCATTGTTTTCTTTCCAATCCGCATCTTCTGAAACGGCTAGTGCGTAGCACGGTTTCCCTGCTGAGCGTGCGTAGCACAGTAGCAAGTCGGATTTCAGTTCATTCGTTGTCACCATCTCAGTGCTCGAATTAGTTTTTGTTTGTTGGACTTAAGACTAACTTAATAGTGTGGTGTGGTTAAGTTAATTTTCAAAAGTTCTTTTTCTGATCACCCTAAAAATGGACAAATTCTTATTAAACTTGAATAATAAAGATAGTGAATCTAGAGAGGACGTTCCACAAATAAGTGGCAAGGGTTCCGAGAAGCGAAAACATCGTAAATATGGCGACAGTTATTTGGATTTTGGATTTACATCGATAAACAAAAATGATAAAAAAAGACCTCAGTGTGCATTGTGTATGAAAGTTTTGGCACCAGAATGTATGCTTCCAAGTAAGTTAAAACGACATTTAGAAACCACCCATTCTAACTTTGTTGGTAAACCTCGCGACTTTTTTACCAAAAAGTTAATTGAATTAAAACAACAAAAAGGCAGCATTTATAAACATATGTCAATACCAAATAATGCTTTGCTAGCATCATACAAAGTTGCATATAGAGTTTCTAAGTGTAAAAAGGCCCATACCATCACAGAGTAACTCATTCTACCAGCTGCTGTAAATTTAGTGAACATTATGATTGGCAGGTCGGCGGGGAAACTGATGTATTAAGCACGCCATGGAAAAAATCCAATTATTTAGGGAGCCGCAAACCGAAAAAGATTGGGAACCTCTGCTCTAGATAATTTGATTACTGTTCATTTTAAAGAAAAAATTGAAAAAGATGTTTTGTTATTAAATTTTGCACACAATATCATTGATTGCAACTCGAAAAATACATTATTATTGATGCAAAAATAGCAATAACTGTCAAAAAATGAAAAAAAAAAATTTTTTTGCAATTTTTTTTTGAGTATGTACATATATTCATAGGATTTTCAGATTTTGCCTCAAAGAACTTTTTGATAAGGTAAAGCAGAATGCCAAATTTCAACAAAATTGGTCTGACTGTTTATGAACAATTATTCTCCAATCCAGATTTTTAAAAAAAGGTGATTTTTCTAAATTGTGTAGAGCCTGAAATAAAGTCTCTAGATACTTGAAAATTGAATTACATATAAAAGAGCATTTAAACTTTCAAATGCATTTTGAAAAATTTAAATCTGTTAATTAGTAGAACCTAGGAAATTTTCAAACATACAGTACTTGCAATTTTCTTGCTTTAAACAAATTGAATATCTTCACAAATTTTTATGCAAATTAATTTTGAACAGCACTGCTTATAAGTACTCGAAAAGACGCTTCTTTTAAATGTTTCAATTCATTAATTACTCTGGAGATATAATCAATCAAAGTTGACCACCATTATACAACTTTTGGAATAAATTATTATCAATAAATTAATAACCATTATTAGGCAATAATTATACTAGCAATGCCAGTATGATATGTGAATTTTTTATCATACAAAACTAATAAACTCTGTTTTCACAAAAAAAGAATCTTTAAAATTATGTTTAACATCCTAATTAAGTTTTTTTTTTTTTAAATTTTTGTGGGGAAAATATAAAGAAATAGATTTCTTTTTTTGTTTCTTTTAATTATTTACTTCATTACTACATTTAAATTTGCAAATATTAATTTATCAGTTTCCTTTATACTATAACCATTTTTAGCTGCTACGTAGTTTCGTCATCATCATCCGATATTCTGCCTGCCTCATGGCAGGTCCCTTACTTATATCAATGCTGTCTTCATCCATTTCTGTCTCAAGCCTTCGTCTCCTTGTAGTTTTCAAGTGTTGACCTAATCTGTTAACTTATATTTCTTCTTCCTCACTAACTTTCTCCTACTGATCCTTCCAATGCAGTTGCCAATATTGCACTACCTTTTACAATATAATCTAACCATTTCCTTTTCTTTTGTACTTTCCCCAGAAATACTCTTTCTTCTTTAATCCTTTTCATTACTTCCTCATTTTTCATTACATCTATCCATCTTATCAGAGGGAGAGTTCTTCTTCCTCTTTTTAAGTCTACACCACAGTAATTTCCTGCAGGCTCTAGAGCTATAAAGCTGATCTTTAAAGCGTCTATTGCTGACAATATCATTAGTATACTTCATGCCCTTCTGTGTCATAATTGTGAATTATTAAAAAATGTAGACTTTAAAAATACATTCACATAGTACCAAAGCAATTATTTCATTTCAATAACTAACCTAGTAAACATATATGGTTTCTGTAATTTTACTGTTTTAAAATATTTTTTTTTAATATTATAAAAATAAGTTCTGATCAACTAGAGATCTCTTTGAAAAAGTAATTAATGTTGGCTGTTGAAAGCAGGAAAGAATAAGAATATTAATTTTTAATTAAATAATTATTCTGCTCATGTGAAATTATTTATAATTTCTGTGTAATCCACTATTCTAATGATATTCAATATTAGTAATAATTGGAACTGATGTGTTTATTTATTACTGTACTATGTAATATAGTAATAAATAAACACGGAATCTAATAAGTGAACTGAACTCACCAGCTGAGAAGTACCTTCTGATCTTTATATTATCTTAGGTTTTAATTTGTTATATGTTAATATTATTGTAATTAATCACTTTATTTATTGCAACAGAAACTTTCTTAGCTGAGCTAATTACAGGGGTATTTGGCTAGAATGCTTGAGTCCCAATATCTTGATAACAGTCACCCTTACTTGTAACATATATGTTGTGGCAGTGCAGATATTTTTTATGCAGTTTTTATGGGTATGGGTTTTCAGGTGCCCAGTACTGGAAACTGTTTACCATTTTTAATAAATGGATGTGAGCCTTATTACCCACATGATTAAAACAATGTCATCTGTCAGCAATTCCAATATTCATCCATCTTAAAAATCAGAAACACTCAGAATAAAGAGTGTACCACAAGAGCGAAATAATTTTGAGCTACTTCTGGTGAAACTGTAATAAATTTAATTGTAAATTGTTTTCTATACCTCTTTTCCAGTTATACAGTTCTGTCTGTTAAATAACAGTAAAAATGCTTGTTATTACTTTACAGCACTGTTTGTTAACTTGGGGATTGCATTGATATGAGAGGGGGTCATGAAATTACTCTACAGCTTTAGACATAAACAATTAATGAAATTATTTTTTTAAAAATAAAATAATTTATTACAAACCTTTTAATTACATTTATAAGTTTGCGTGCAAAGAAAATAAATTAATGAAATGGTTGCGTTCAATTTCATTTAAAAGTTTCCCCATTTGTGAATCAGTGAAAGAAACGCACAAAAGAAAATTGTTTTCAAGTGATAAAAAATGATTCCTATATTTAATTTTTAGACCAAACATAGATGAAAAACCCTTTTCATAGAGTTAAGAAAGAAATTACTATTTTCAATGCTTGTGTGACTAAATTTCCACATTCACTTCGAAAAGCAAGCCATAATTATATCTAAATCTTCAAATGTAAATTGTAATTGATAAAGTAATATCAGCAGATATTTTTGTAGCAGATCATGAATCTCAACTAGTAACATGGCAGCTACAACAATGTTTTCACTAAATGGATTCAGATAACATACTTGTAAATTCACTTCCAAGTCGTTTAAATGCAAAAATACATCAGCTAAGTAAGCCAAAAACAACATATACTTATTATTCTGTAAAAACATTGAGAATAGGTGTATTTATCTTGGAAAGATATTAATCCATCTCACAATTCCAATAACCAGATTAAAACTTTCCCCCGTGATATTGTGATAATCATCTGACTTCTGTATGGAAAAGAATAAATTTTTATTTTTTCCCATTTCATTGCATAGTTTAGCTAACAGTCTACTCTTTAATGGTCAACTTTTAATAAAATTAGCCAGTTTTACAGCTTTACAAAGAATTTGTTTCAGATTTTCTGGCATTTTTTTTGTGATAACAGCATATCTGTGAAGGAAGCAGTGTTCATTCCATCCTTTGTGTAAGACATCTTTGAATTTTTTTAATCCACTTTGCTTTTTGTTATTGCCTTTACACCATCAGACGTACTGAATGTATTTTTTCCAATCTAGTTTTTAGCAGCTACATAAAAAAAAAATCAAAAAGACATTGCCCTGTTGTATGACCAAGTATTGATCTGTCCCTATCACATTCATATTTCACAAAACATAATTGAGAAATGTTTGCACTCTGTTATTTCATCAAATTAAAATTTTTAATTCTCTTGAACTAACTTGCTGAATTATCTGATTGTGAACATCAGCAGCCGTGTCATCAATTAACCTTCATACTATATTATTAGAAAGCAAAATCTTTTTGCTTCTAACATATTTATTAAAACACTGACCATATCAATTGCAGCAGACAATATGAGGATTTCTGCAATTGGTATGAGTTTAAAAATCTTAGCTACTCTTAATGCTACGAGATAAGATGCTTCAAGTATTCTTTTATTAATATGGCTTGATTTACAAACTATTCTCAAAGAATGTAATTATCTTTTGACGTATTCCAGGGGTTTGCTTTTTGATCTGGATGTTTAATTTCCAACTGTCAAATTAATTTTGATGACTTCATGTTTTCATCAGAGAGGAGAAGTAGCACTGTACTGTAGCTTTCCATTAAATTAGATAAAACCATAATTTAATTAATTGTAATTGTACAATATTATCTTTTTAATAATTGATTCACTGGATGTAGATGATTCACTTCATTATTTCAAAAATTTATCAATTTTACATAAGAATCTAAAAAAAAAAAATATAGTTACACTTATTGACCAGACTGTAAAGACTAATTATTTTCAATGAAACTACAATTTTAAAAACTTAGATAAAGTCATCAGGTGCACGCTTTGCATTTGAAACTAAACTGATGTTCCTAAACTAAACTACAATCCCTTATGCCTATTTTGTACTGCTGAGAGCCCCTTGTGTTCAAACATATCATATTTATGGTCAAACATGATGCTCTCACACCAAATATTATGCAAGCAGACTGATTACAAGGAGCATGCACTCATCAAGTTAGAAATTTCTCATGTTTATACACTTCAGTCATGCATGTTAATACCTGGCACTATCAATACAACTAAATAGTTTTAACTAAGTTTCATTGGGTTGTGGTTGGGGGGGGGGGGTCATGAAATGCCTTCATTAAATTTTTTTTTTTTTTACTTTTTGGGGATTGTGGAACTAAAAAAAGGGTGAGAATCACTGCTCTATAGTATTATGAAATGCACACTTAACTATACTGTCATACTCTTCACCTTCTTGTTAACGTACTTCCAGTATTACTTTGGCTTTCCTTTTCTAATTTGTTGCCTCCATAAGTTTACAGTTTAAGGTTCACTGTATTATCCACTAATAGAAATGTTATTTATATCCACATTATTTTTAGCAGCTATGGGAAAGCTGTGTCTTTAACCTCAATATCTTTCTTCTTACTAGCCATATGGTTTCATAGAAGAAAGGCCCATCAAATTGGAGTGAAAATCCATTTTATTCAAATGTTATATAATAAATACAAAGTCATTCACTTTTTAATTATTGTTATATATGAAATATGCAACTTATTTGAGGTAATCTTGTAATTTCCAAATTGATGTAAGTTTTCAAGATTTTTAAACCTGATTTCAGAAAATGAACTACCAGAATTTCCAGTTGATACATCATTTATGTCTATAGTCAAAGAGCGAGTTCATTTGGCAAGGGACATTGATCGTATTGAATTTACTTCTAAGAAGCAGAAGTCAAATGCAGATTGGATGGAAAGAGCTGCTGAAGATATGGACTTAATTCTTGATGATGATTTAATGTATCCTTTAAATTATTCTTTCTGGCATAATGTGTAATGCATCTACGTTGTTTCATCATCAAAGGATGGTTCAAAGTTTATCAGTGTTTCAATCTTATAAGTTGCATGCAGCATTGGAAAGAACTATAACCAAATCTTTATGGAATAATTGGGTTACCACTTAATTCCCTTCCAAAGTTTATATTTCTTAATATTTTTTAAATCGGTAGTGTGCCCATCAAAGTTAAGCAGTGCTTATTCTTTACATGAATAGTTTAAAGCAGTTAACATTTCTTAAAGAATTTCTTAAGAAAGATTTGTTTACTGCTATAAAACTGTACAGAAAAATTGTACAGCTTGACTTAATATCAGTTTAAATGAATATTTTATGGCCATTAAGTTATGGAAGAATCAATTTATGTATCTTAATAAGCTAAACTAAATGATAAATTTAAAAATGTTAATTTGAAAAAATTTAATTTTAACAGTATAAAATAGTTATAAGTATATATAGTTACAATTATTTTTAATTTTTTTCAATAGTGTTAAATTCCCCTGATCAAACAGATTAGAATAGAAATAACTTTTATTTATTAATATTTTTATATTAATCAACAGTTACTTTTGCAATTGTGAATTTAAAGCTCAAAGTTGAAGCCCTCTCCATATTATATATCTACAGCAACAATATCTGATGGAACATATTAGTTTCATTGTTTTTGGTTTTTTTATACCTGCTAAAGTTGTTAAATATGAGGGTTATTTTTTTTAAGATCCAATCGGTCGCGAAATAAAAACCCGTGCAAAAATCAGATGAACCTTTGTGCATATGTGTTGTGCAGCGTCTCTAGTATGGCATTCAATCACGCCGCGTCACTTCGTTTAGTTCTGAATACCCAGCTAGCATGTAATGTCTACAACAATAGCATCTGCTGCCAAGTATGAAGTGCATGCGATAATTCGATTTCTTCAGGCTGAGGGGTGTAATGCAGCTGAAATTAATCTTCGAATAAGTAATGTGTTCGGTGAAACTTCAATGAGTGACAGCAAAGTGCAACAATGGTGCAGGAATTTTAAAGCAGGGCGTATAGATGTTTATGATGCAGGCGGTCAGGAAAGGAAACGAGTGTCAACCAGTGATCTTGTTGAGCGAGTGGATGAGGCAATTCGAGAAAATCTTGGTTCACAATTTCTGTAATGAATGATTCATTTCCTGAAATTTCAAGGTCAGCTCTCTACACCATTGTGAGTGAGAGACCTTAGTACTGCAAACTGTGTACGAGATGGGTTCTCAAGATGCTGTCCGACCATCACAAAACAATGAGAATGGATGCCTCCCTAACATTTCTCCAGCGCTACTACAATGAAGGAGAAGATCTTTTGAACAAAATTGTCACAGGGGATGAGACATGGGTCTATTTCGAAACTGAAGAAACAAAAGAACAATCCAAACAGTGGATGCTCAGTGAATGAGTGGATTATCATTCTCCCAGTAAACCAAAGAAGTTCAAGCGAACCTTCTCCAACAGAAAGTTTATGGCTACTGTGTTCTGGGACCGGAATGGAGTTCTCTTGGTGGAATTCATGGAACATGGCACGACTATCATTGCAGCCTCATACTGCGTGACTCTTCAACGTCTACAAAGGGCAATTCAGAATAAGTGGAGAGGAATGTTGTCATCAGGCATTGTCTTTCTCCATGACAATGCTCGGCCACACACTGCAGCTGTAACAAAGAAGCTCCTGCAGCGTTTTCGTTGAAAAGTGTTTGAACATTTACCATATAGCCCAGACTTGGCTCCATCCGATTTTCACCTCTTTGCTCACATGAAACACTGGCTAGGAGGACAACATTTTGGCACAGACATCGAGCTGCAGACCAGCGTAGAAACATGACTGTAAACACAGGCGGCTCCATTCTATGATGAGGGTATTGGAAAGTTGGTACCACGCTACAACAGATGTCTAAATTGAAGTGGAGACTATGTAGAGAAATAGCATAACTACACAAGTACTTGTTACAAATAAAAAAATTTTTATTTTCACTGTGGTTTTAATTTCATGACCAATCAGATATTGAAAAAAAAATAACCCTCCTATCACGTGGAGTATTATCAAACCTTGCTGTTCAAGCCTTGTTGATTAAGTAGTCAACAGCTAAAAGGAGAACTGAGACTAATCCTTCTAACTCGTGACTTCTAACTCCTTTTAGGAGTTTAGCTCTAATTTTTCCTTTAGTTAATGATACATTTATTTTATACCTTTAATAATTTTATAAAACGTCATCATATGTTTCAAATTTGAATACATTTAATCACTGAAATATTATATTCCAATTACAACTTCGTAAAGCAATCTTTATAGATTTCAAATGCATTATTCCCAACTAATCACATAAGTTTTTATAAAACATTACTATTTCTGATTTTCTGACTTGACTGAATGGTTTGAATTACACAATTCTTGTAGAAACAAAAAATTCAGTCATATCTGCATTACTTAAAATTTATCAGCTTTTCTTTGCCTTTCATTTTATTCTGTTTGTGAATTTGGCATTATTCTTTAAAATCAGTAAAATTATAGATATTTCAAATGAAGTGATGAATACATTTGACTTCATATTATTTAAGTATAGCAGTAAATAATAAGCATAATTTTCTGTATTATTTTTGCTAACAATTTTGCTGAATAAATAAGCAATAATATTCTATTATTCATTAACTATTTATAACTGCCATTAAAAATATAATTACTTAATTTATTAAGTTACTTTTTTCTTAGGTTAATCTACTACTGCAAAGTTTTGGCATTTTGTTTTCATCAGTGTTTTCCTTTTGTATTTTTTAAGATATTTTCCATGATGCTATGATCTCAGACCTGAAAAAATGAGTTCAGAATCATTAACCAGAATCAAACAGCTGACTTGCGTCAAAAAAAAAAAACTTAATCTGCTTTTATCAAGAAAATTCACACCACTAAAAGTTATCGGTGAAACTTCATTGTTACAGGACCAAAGTAAATCATCAGCTATTGATGTTATCAGATCTTCAGTTAATTTTTCTTTAAAACATAAAAAGAAGACATGATTTATAGTAAAAGAAATAAATTATTTTAAACAGTATGAGCGTTTATGATCATTTCCTTTGAAGTTTATATTTCTTTTATAATTGCGTACATGGGTAAGCCAAAAATTATCCACATTATAGTAATAAATTCTATGCAAATAAAATCAATACGACCTTCTTATATTTTTCAAAATGTACTTCCTTTTCAGTACATTTATTTAGTCTTTGTAAAAGCTTCTTTATGCCTCTGGGAAAAAAATAAATTTGTTAAACTAGCCACATGTGCATCATAGTATCATTCAGTTTCTGGTCCATGGCAAGTCATCTTGATATCTAAGTGGATTAAGTGGTTGCCTCAAAAGCAGTTTCATAGAGAGCTGAGCCACTGTCTCAACTTCATTTTGTGGAGCATTTAAATAGAGTAGACAAATGGGCATTGTCATATTTCAACAGTAGTCCCAAACATTGACTTTGAATTGCAGGCTTAACCTGTCATTAAACATTTGTTGTTGAATCCTCTGCTGATAATGTTGTAATATTGGAATTTTTGAGTACCATAAATAGAAATTATTATTTTTCCTGGCAACGTCTTTTCTTGATAAAGAATTTTGGGCATTTCCTTTACTTATTTTGCTATTTACTCTCTGGCTGTTAATAATGGACGCCATGTTTCATCATCAGCAATGATTCTATCAAAGATGTCACCTTTATTAACATGTCATTCTAATTTTTTTTTTTTTTTTAAACTGCCCAAGTACATTATGCATTAAGAGGTTTGATTTTTATGTATTCTGCATATACTTAGAGTCATTGTGTATGATTTCATAAGAAAAACTGTGATTAATATGGTTACAATTAGAAATGTCATCAATTAATCATCTGTCTAACAAAACCATGACACTTATGCATTTCGTGTTGTTTTCACTTGTAACAGTGTATAGATCTTGGCTCCTTCTTCATACATAACACTAGTATCACATCATTTGAGATCTTCAGTTTACTTCTTAACATTTTACAGGAAATTTATTCCCATGTTGTGTTGAACGTCCTTGAATGTTGGCTCCTGACCAAAAAGATGAATCGCTGAAACTGCCCTTCTTTGGTGCATACTGAAAGCTGAGTGACCAAGGTTAAACTTATGGCAACAGTAAGTTAGTTGTCCTGTTAAAGCCCATTAGGGCTAGGAACAGAGGGGGGAGGTGGTAACCGGAACGTTACATGGTGATTATCTTCCCCTATGGGGCTTATCGTACTAAAGGATGCTTTAGTGGGATATTAGTGGGGTTATCAGACTACAGGATACACCATTAGTGTATATATTTAGTGTGATAACACATATAAAAAGGAAAGATGAAGGCATGGGCACAAATAAAAAACGTCAGTCAAGTTCCTGTATGCTTAATAGAAATCAGAAAAGACAAAAACCTATTACAATGATTGATAGTTATGATCCTTCAGCTGTCAAGAATTCACAGCCTTTCATCAAGAATTGTTCACAATTTTTTCCTGACAGATAAACTTCAAAATTATCTCAGTTGCCAAGAAGGGGAAACAAGTTTAAGGACTATATTACACGATTTAGGATTTAAGCGGGTGAAAACAACAAATAACCGAAAATTGTTGACAGAGAAACATAATGTTGCTATGAAGAGATTTTTTATTTGAAAGCCATTAAGAAATTTTAGAAAGAAAGTAGACCAATCTATTTAGATGAAAGTTACGTTTTATCTTTGCTCTCCACCTGCTGAATTGTAGGAAGATGGCAGCAGTGAGGAACTTCATCCACCAATCTCCAAAGGTGAATAGTCATCATAATTCATGCTGAAAGAAAAGATGGGTTTGTTCCAAATGCCTTACTGACATACACTGCTAGCTCAAAAACAGGCGACCACCAAGATAATATGGACAACAGGAACTTCAAAAAATGAATTTCTAAAAACATTTTGAGAAAATTGAAACCAAATTCCATAGATGTTCTCAATAACGTGCCATACCATTGTTGCAAATTAGAAAAAATTCCAAATATGGAAACTTTTAAAGCAGAAATGTAGGAGTGGCTAAAGAGACAGAATATTTTCTTCAATAAACCAATGATTAAAAGAGAGTTACTTCAGTTAACACAAGCATCAAATTGGTTGTAAATTATTCTCTCAATAGTCAATACCATTTTAAATACGGAGGTTCATACAGTTCTTAGACTGCCCACATTGTCATCTAGATTTAAATCCAATAGAACTAATTTGTTGAATAATAAAAGAGTTGGTGGCAGATTGAAACTTAACCTTCTAAGCAGCAGATATTATTGTGTTCGTTAAACAAAAAGTTTCTTCTATTGATGCTAGTATGTGGTTAAAATGTTGCAAGAAAAGTTATTGAAATTGAAAATGACTACAAGCATAAACAATGCACCATGGAGATGTAAGATCACAAACTTAAGTAACAGAACTTCTAATGATGTAATAGCGAGCATTACTGAAGATGAG
>JAAAKQ030503536.1:0-14744 GCA_010016005.3 Zanna intricata | reverse complement strand
TTTTATTCATGTTGTTAAATAATTTCTACTAAATTAACATTTTGACATTTATATATATATATATATATATATATATAAAAGTAGATTCATTATAAAAAAAAAAATAGAAATATTCACTTGTATCAAAATCAGAAACCAGACTGCACGAACTTTGGCCAGTGAGAAAGGACTTTGTTACTATTCCTATTCTTTATAAATTATCTCTGATCTAAAAGATCTGATTTAATATATTTAAAATTACATACATTATATAAGTTTTCATAGCTGCATCACTACTATTTCATAAAATTATTATTTTTATGTATTAATATGGGCTAAAACAATTTTTCTTTACATTTTGTATTTTTATATTTTTATTTATATTCTGTAGCATTGTCTGATCAAGGATTTCCACCTTTTTTTATCCTTCTAGAAGTATAATATCAAACTATAGAAAAAAAACAACAGTGACAAGACTTATTTATAACATTTCAAAACACCTTTTTTTCATATAAACCGTCAGCTATTGGTCAGAAACCCTAAACATAATTAATATTACATACAGTGTACCTCAACATTATAAAATATCTAAACAAACAATTAGGCCTAATGATATTCTCATTGACTCACTCTTATGTACAACAAATATTACCAGTAATAAAAATACATTATATATATATATAAACCAAAACAAAAAAACCAAACAATTAAAAAAAATACTGGATTTAATGTATGAGTTCGATAAAAAAGAAATGATTACTCTACACAGAAACTACAATCATCATACACCATCACAGTTATAAATATGAACTAAATTGCTTTGACAGAAAAAATTTTACACTGGAAAAAAAGCAGGTTACTACAGCAAATAAGTAAGATACAATGAGCGCATAGTAGTAATCTACACCAATATTTAACCCCTTGAGCTCTTTTGGCCAAGATGACTTCCCTGTGCGCTTTCCATATTTTAGAAGTTGCTGTCCTGACAGCTCTCTAGTCCTGCATGGCAGGCCATAATTACTTACGTCATTAACTATCTGTAGATCTGTAGATCTGTTGTGCCCATCACCTCTGATATTTTATGCATCATACACAACTGATGTTAAATGCCTATACAATTGTACAAGTTTTTTTAATTTAAATTTATTGTTTTAACTGTAATTAAAGATCATGTTTTAAACTAGTATTTCTATTTTAATTCCATAAAATATATTAGTCTCTAGCTATACTGTATGTTACCATTATAAAAAATAGTAATAAAAGCTGTCTAAATCAAGGAATGGAATGAAAACTGGATATGTATGTGTTACAAAAAATTTTGTTTAATGTCAGGGTGATTAAGAAACATTTTCATAACAATGATTTTATCATGGTACTGTATATGAAAATATTTTAATATAATTTAAAAAAATTACAATATGTAGTAAAAAATTAATAAAATGCCTAGAAAATACATATTTTAGTAAAAAAAAAAAAAAAAATTGTTTGTGAAAACATGACAATACGAGTTCATTGTTCAAGAAAGATAAACGGGGATTGTTTCAAGTTATTAGACCATTATATTGTTCTCATTCATTAATATTGAATGGAAGCACGTACAAATATAGTTATCAAATAAAAGATAATTTTTTTTACTGTGATAAGATTGTTAACAAAATACATTTCAATAAACATTTAATTAATTTAATAGCGCTAATCTTATCGTCATAAAGAAGGAAGAAAATTATTTCTCAATTCATGAGTAATGTAACGTATGAATAAATTTTATTGCTACATATAGTATCAGAGTTGTGGTGTGTTATTTCAGAATGAGGCCCTGATATCATCGCACTTTATAAAAACACAGAAAATGGCATATAAAATAAATAAAAGCTGTACCTCGGTGGCCTGTAATGCTGGCCAAGAGAGGACAACTTACAAGATAACACTGATAAAAAAGTTCTTTTTAATTTTCTCTAAGTGTGATGCCATTTTTCGAATTGCTATTTTGTGTACATTAAGATCTGTAAATGCAATCTTTCTATCACCCTTAGTTTTAAATAAATTATGCTTCAAAAAAATTATAGAAAAATATGGTTAAAATTTGTAAACTTAATAATTTTGCATGGTCATACCTATATTAAAATGATTTCGCTGATTCATTTCTTTTATATATAGCCTCAGGCACATCCCGAATTAATGTCCAGCAGTAATCGGCTAGCGTATTAATATTCCATTTCCCCTTACAGAGGCTTTCCATCAATAAAATGTCTTGGTTCCCAAGGTTGTCCGGGAAAAAATTCAGATGAGAGAGGAAGAAATATATTTTCAAGGACATATTACATCTCATAGCTCTGTATGAAGTAAGAAGTTGATTAATAATATCATGGAAATTGTCGTATTTTTGTTTGGCGGGGAAATTTTTGCAAACGTTTTAAATGAAGCTCACTTACATTTAAAAATTTCTGCCTGATATACAAAAATTCGGGACTATCCTAATTCATTGCTTTTACAAAATTTTTCATTAATCCTAGCTTCATATGAAGAGGGTGTATGAATATTTTTTTGCGTTTAATAGTGGGCGCATGAATAATATTTTTCCCATTTGGAGTTAAGCTGTCTTGTTTCTTCCACTCTTTGGTAACATAATGTTTATCCCTAGCTCAACTGTCCCATTCGCAAACAAAACGCATTTACTTAGTATAGCTTAACTGCATGCCTAACAAAATAGCTGTAACTTCAAATCGCCACATATGTTTTTTATAATTTATTTTTTCAAGAACGTCTTTCGTCACATCGAATGTCTCTTTCAAATTAATACCATAAGCGATTGGTATGGAAGGATATTTGTTACCCTTGTGTAGTAGAACCACTTTAAAACTTGACTTGGATGAATTTATGAAAAGACAGCCAGCCCTTGGGTTTATTAACTTGTCCTAAGTGCAACAAATGCTTATCAATATTTGAGAAATAAACCAAAGTATTTGCATCAATAAAATACTGAGAAAGTTCTTTTTGTTGGCTTTGAAAGCCAAAAATTTTTGTATTTTTTTGAAGTAAATGCCAACCTTACAGTCTTGATACTAACAATTAAGTTTGACTTTTTGATCAATTTAAACCCTAACTAAGTCATTTAATTCACTTTGTGATGTGGCTTATTGGAAGATAATTCAAAATTAAAATCATTGTTGTCTTCTTCAGTACTGCCTGATTCTTCATCGCTGTTTTCAAAACATACATTCACCAGTAACTCAGGAACTGGAATAATTTCACTGTGAGGTACAGGCCTGATTACAGATTCCAATGAAGGATATTTTACAATATGTTGAGATTTTTCAGAAATTCCAGACACACTTGTTAAAAAAAATAAACAATCAGTTACATGATCCTTTGGTTCACACCGGTAAACTCACCAAATACATAAAAAACATCATCAACATCATTATTACACTATTTCAAGGCATTATGACACTGCACTGTTAACAAACTTAAAACAGCAATAAGACCGAAAAAGAGTAATTCATTTCTAAATCCAGTGCTTAATACAAACAACACAACTGTATTTTCAGCTACATGTTTTGATCTGCACAGACATGATTAATCTTGTCCATGAAGGCTCGCTCTTCAGTATTAGATACGATGTCATAACATGTGACTATGATTTAATTCTTTGTCTAGTATTGTTTATCTATAGCTTAGAAATTATGTTAACAAAGTTAAACAATAAAAAATGAGCTAACAAAATACAATACAGGGGTTTAAAATGCTAACTATATGTTGAAAAATAAAAAAAAATCCTTTAATAAACATTGAAAAATTTTTCAAAAATGGAGGGTGAAAGAAAGATTCTGAGTTCACATCCATTTTCAGCATCAAAAAACAGAATAAAATCATGTGAAGCATGTTAGGAAACAAAAATTATATTTATCAGTGTACTCAATCACAGTTGTGTGCAACAATGCAACATCCTGCATTGCAGGCCAAAAGAGTTGAGAGACAGATTTTTTAAACTTTTCCAGGGCTTAAAGGGTTTATCTAAATTACCTAACCACCTAATTAAACAAACAACAAATTTTAAAAAATCCACTAAAAATAACAAAAACTTTGATATTCTACAAATAAAACAAAAGGACCACATCTTAATACAGAGTGAAAAATAGTGAATTATATGAACAAATATCAATGCACTAAATAAGTGGACAACTCATATACCTAAAAAGAAATTTCAATCATATTTTAAATCTATATCTTCCTAAGCTACATAAAATGTATCAATAATGTCAGCTATTGATCAAAGAAAATAGCAGTATCAATATCACTAAGGATGGCCATATATTCAACTGAAAATATTATTATACATTTAAAATACATTTTTTTCACATTGTCATTAAAAATGAATTTTTGTGAAATATTTACTACCTACTGTTATAGACAACATTAGAAATTTTTTACTTGAAAATATATCTTACTAACAACCAACTGCTTCCATTACCACAATAACAAAAGTAGAGTATACATCATAAAATAACGTATCTTCACTATTTATCTACCAAATATTTATATTATAAATGAATGACTGGTATGATTCAAGGAAAATCAATATATATATAAGAAATTAATCCTTCTAAGGTGCATATTATTTCTCTGTACTGTTAAGTTATATTTAAATTCTATTAAAAAAAAACTGCCTAATACAGAATATTGAGATAATAAGACCTATCTTATCTTTATTTTTCATGAAAAACTTTCACAGTGCATCTTCGATCATGATTGAAATGCATTTTTATTATGCAGTATAGCAGATTATTTCAATTACGACTGCGAATGCAAGATTCGATGAAAGTACTTGAATGAGAAATTAAGGTAAGATTGACTTAAATCAATATTCTGCCATAGTTGCTTTATTTAATATATATATTAATAATATTTTTTGATCTTACATGAAGGAATTTCTGCTAAAGCATGAAATTTGGTTAAAAATATTTCTGAATAAAAAAAAAAAATGGAATGCACACATCATACAAATACATGGATAAACCCATATATACATTATAGCAAAAATATTTAAGAATATTTGCCAAAAACCTTTCAGTGAAATTCCAAAAATGAATATACATAATGTCACAACAACAGGTCGAACTCTCCATGGTATTTTATTCCAGATGTAATTAATTTTTTCACTATTCACTTCACTCCATTTAATCTCCATAGGATTCCATAATTTATTATTCCCAGTATTACTATTATTTATTTTATTTTTAACACAGTTTTTAGCAGAATACATAATTGTAATCACACTATAAATTATCACATTTATTCAAAGTTCACTACTTTACAGTTTGTAAAAATGATCTGTAGTAAATTTTTCTTAATAAAATGAGCAATTCAAAATGCGTGTAAAAATGTACATGATAAAACTCGCATAAGTATCACTCATTTAAAATCAACACTTATTATTTTATCAATCCGCTACCTTTATCTTTAAATTTAACTGACTTTATATTATTTTTCTACATACATAAAATATAAAAACATACATTATAAGTACTAAAATTTGAATCTCATCTCATCCATAAATTATTTTGAATAAAAAAACTTAAGTATCACTTGAGATTAATGAATGTATTTAATAATAAGTAAATAAACAAATTGTCATTATTTTGTTAAAAAATATTTTTTAACAAAATAATTGAAAAGCAAATAAAACTAATCAAGTAAATAAAAACTAAATATGTAAACAGGTACTAACAACAAATTAAAATTGTGTATCACAAAAAGATTAAAATATAAACTTAAGGAAATTTCTGTTGATGATTTTATAAAAAGAACTAATACATATTATTATTATTTATATATCATTGCTGTGGAATATGATGCACAAATAAAACCAAATATAAGGGTTTTTTATCATAAATTATTTCATTAAAGAATAATCTGAACACTGTATTGATCAAACTCAGGTATTCCAAAATAACTTAGATATTAAATATAAAAATATATAAAAAGAAGAGAAACCATAAAATAAACAGAACTGTTTTTATGAAGTGATAGAATTTATGTATTAAAAAAAAATTATAAAAATAATCTAAGATGGAAATGGCTAATGCTTGTTTAATCATTTATTTAGATTTATTTTTTTTGAGTATTAAGGTTTCTGTTTGAAAACTTATATTGTTTTCTTTATAATTTTACTTAGAGGATGACAAACAACTGATATAAATTTTATTCATTAAAGAAAAAAAATTGGAAAGAAAAGCAGTTTTTTAATTTACTGGTTCAGAATTACTCTCTTGTGGGAATTATATTTTGTTGGTTATTATATTTTTGTTACATTATTTAGTCTATATATCAAGTTAAATCTTAATTATTGTATAGTATTATTTATAGTCTAATTTTTTAATAAAAAATATTACAACTACACTACTATATTAATTTATTTTTTAGGAGCATCGACTGCTGTGGTTATTATTAGCTTTCCACATCATAAAGAAAGAAAAAATAAAATCTCTTTCCCTTCCCTGTTAAAAACACTAACGACATTCCATAGACTAGTCTATTCATAACAAATCATTCACAGATAGAATTGACAAGGGATATTAAAAAATCCCAAAAGAAACACAAAATATTAATGTTGAAACAAAGCGTAATATTGATGTTCAACTAATGTTGAAACAAAGCATAATGTTGATGTTCAGCTAATATTTACAACAAGAAATTTGTTGCTAATGTGTACAAGGCTAAAGAAATTTAAACAAGAACATTCATGCAGAAAGCTAATGGGCACTGTCTTTTGGAAAAACAAATATATTCCTTATTTGAGTTTCTTGTTCATGGCAGTACTGTAAATGCTAATATGTACTGTGAAACTCCTAAAAAAACTTCCACTTATTATTCAGAACAACAGATTTAGGAAACTGTTTAATGGAATCTTGTTTCCACATGAAATGCTAGACCACAAACTAGAATAAAAATGGTTCAAAAATTAAAGAAAATTAGCTGGAAAATCTTTGAACTGCTCCACAGTCCTAACCTTGCAATTTTTTTATTATTTTTATTCTAAGTACAAGGAAGTATTGTAATCACAAAAAATTTTGGTTTTCAGATTTCAACAGAAATATCCATTTTGACTAGTTTCGACATGATATCTGTACCTATCTCATGTAACTCAAAAATGATTAGCTGCGGAACGTTGAAATTTTGGATTTAAGACTGTTGTAACATCTACTTGTACACTTTTGATTGCTATCAAATAAACCAAAAGTGTTAAAAAAAGCACAAAAACCAACAAAATTTGGATTTTGGACATCTTCTTAACTGCAGCAATAAGTCCTCACTGAAAGCTTTTCAACATTATATCATAAGTGGTACTTATTTTCAATGGTTCCAGAGTTATAGCTAAATAAAATTTTAATTAATGAAATATTTGGTCTTACAAGGATACACATCGGTTCGAATCAGACTTCATCTAGTTTTATATTTTTAATTTAAATATATTCATTTATTAATAATTTTTAACCTCTGATTGTAAAAAAAAGATTTACAATAAATAATAATTCAACAACAATAAAAGAAATATATATATGAAAAAAATCATAAGTATTAGTGAAATAAACTTTTAAAAATGTTTATACGTAAATCATATAATCATAAGTGTACAAGGAAATCATGCGGTGTCCACATCAGATTGAATGACTGATTGATTGATTAATTGTGGTGAAACATCTGATTATTTAATACTAATTGAAAATTATTATTTTTATTTATGCATTTGTTCCAGTCTACTTGATAATAAATATTGCCATAAAATTTAGTAATGTTCTCCTGTTTTGTTTTTGTTTTCACTACTGTGATAGTTTTCACTGTTGATAGTTATATCATAATAATTAAAAAAACAAAGTATTAGATATAAGACTAATATTTATTTTGAGAGCAATAAAGGGAGTTTAACTCTAACCTAATATTTCAGGAAACATTGATGAATTAATAACTATAAATATCTAATGTTAATAAAAACTAATATTTTAGCTATCGTGTAACTATCCAGTTTATTAAAGAATTGGAGGATTGTATCTCACTTTCAAATGAAATAAGTTTAAATGAAGTGCAGAAAAAAACTTAATTTAACAGGTATCAAGGAAGTCATGTGATGTCTGCGTCAGATTTTTTTTTCTAAACGATATCAACACATAACCTTGAAACTTCTGGGATATGGAATTTTGTAGCGTATGGAAAAGACCATGCCTGACCGGGATTCAAACATGAGATCTCTGGATGAAAGGCCTAATATTCTGCTCTCAATTTCAAACTATGGCTTGTAGCATCATAGAGGTTTGAAAATCACAAGGAACTGAAAGATAAAGAAATTAAATCATAGGTAAGAAAGTTTTTCAGAGACGAAATACTAAAGCTAGTACAATATGAAAAATGCATTAAGTGAATGGCAACTATGTGGAATAATAAAATGTACACCCCTAATAAGATAAAAATATCACTTACTGTTTATTTTTTCATGTTTCTATTTTATTTATTACTAATAATAATATAACAATGTTTTTTCTAAGTTGGGCTCACTATAGTTTTTATATCAATATGGACCTTACTTACTTCAAAAAAAAAAACAAGCCTTGCTATCTGCTAATATTCTATATAAAACTGAATGTCTCATTATATCATCAACACAAAATCACTCTATATTCAATTAAAAAAAATTTTTTTATAAATTTAAAAGAACATATCTATTCATTTTAAGATTTGGAAACAGTGTCCCCAAGGGGGGACAGGGGCCGAATTTACTTTCTTAACTCTTAAGCAGTTTTACGGGCTCTACAAAAAGTTTCCCCATGATGTTTTGCTCAGACATCTCCTTGTAGTCATGCAAAAATTTTAGAGAGATGTAAAAGTTATGTAAACTTACATAACTATAAATTAAATAAAGAGTAAAAAAATAAGCCTCAGTTAATCTCATTATGCATACATGAATTTTTTGTGCTTCTTGATACATTACGATCATGTAGAATGTTTTTTCTCGTGCTATCATTTGGTAACTATCATTTTAACAAATCATTTGGTAACAAAATTTATTTAACATCGCAATGAATAGTTTCAGGGAATCCTGTGGAGATTTTGAACATTTTTATTCATTTTCTGAAATAGGAGTTTATTTTACCTTTTTAAATCTATGTTTATAATTATATGCCCCATTTAAAAAAAAAAATCATGAGTATTTGCTTGCCACATAAAAACAGCAAAATTTCCCTTTTTAACACTGCAACTAAATTTTTGCAGAAAATTGTCAAACTATTACAAGTGACTATGATACATATTACAAGAGGTTATCTGTAAACAAAACCAATTTTCATTGTAAAAAAATTTATGCTGAAAACTTTATAAATATTTTTTATTTCTCTTAAATCTTTTTGTTTTGTACAATCTCAAGTTGACCACTCCTGAGAAGTGTGGTTAATTGAAACCCAACCATCAAAGAACACCTGTATTCATGATCTAGTATTCAAATGGGTATAAACGTAACTACCTTTACTAGGATTTGAACTTTAAAACTCTCAACTTCAAAATCAGCTGATTTGCAATGTTGCGTTATCCACTAGACCAGCTTGGTGGGCCATCGCAATACACCACCTTCACCACTATTCCACCAGCTACCCTCGTCATGTTCTTCTGCCATCTATCCATTTAGCCACGGATTAACAGCAGTTTTCAGTTCATTGTAACCAATAAATTAATTACTTACTACTCGAAAATTCTTTCAATTTTGCACATAATAATCGAAAGGAGCTAAGTCTGGAAAGGAGATTAGTCTGATCATAAATTTCCCATCTAAATGTTCTCAGTAAGTAAATCACGTGTCAGATCCAAACAATGCAACCAATAATAGCTCTTGAAACATCAGGTAAAAGAATGGCCCGGTCGGAAATCACTGAGCAACGATCTTCTCTGATTGAGCGGTAAGACAGCAGAAAATGTTAAAGAAACAGGTTGTTTTGGAATTTTGCGCCCAATGGAGGACAAGGGCCGAATTTACTTTCTCAACTCTTAAGCAGTTTTATGAGCTCTACAAAAAGTTTCCCCATGATGTTTTGCTCAGACATCTCCTTGTAGTCGTGCAAAAATTTTAGGGAGATGTAAATCCCACCCCCAGAGATTTCAAGATTTTGGATTTCTCCAGTCTTTTTAGCGCACCCTCTAAAAAAAAAAGATTTCTTGACTTTTTCACTCTGAGGCTTCCTTGTGCTCGGGGGGCCAACTTATAATATTTATTTGGTTCTAGAGCCCCCATTGTTAATCAGAGGAGGGATCTGACCACGGGCCCTTCAGTTTATTTTTTTGCATAGACGCTTATTTTAAAAGTTAAACACCCCCCCCCCCCAGTGAGGGGGCATATCCCCAGTTTTTTAAACATTTCCAAGGGATTCACAGAACACTAAACATAAGTAATTATAATCAATTCTGCACTGTAGAGTCTCCTTCAGGGCTAGGAACGGAGGGAGTGGTGTGACAACTGGTAATGTCACTTGGTGGGCGTTATTCCCCTCGGGGGAGAACTCAAAATGTAGGGTCTCCTTAACCTTATATTATCAGTAGCCTCAAAAAAATACACAATTTTCCAAAAACCTCCTGTACCTCAAAATTTTTCTCGATCACTTGATCGGGTTAAAGGCCTACAATAAACTTCTGAGTTTTCTGAAGGGGAGGCACCAATAAAAAAACATAGGTCACAGATAAGTAAAGAAAGTTGCTTGCACGTAAGAAAAAAGGTTTGCATGCTCTCAAAGAGGATGAAATTTTAATTTTGGGGTTATGGAGTTTTTCACACTGTTCCGGATCAAACCTGTAAAAGAATATCGATTTCGACCTCAGAAGAGTGGTAAGATGACAGAAAAAGTAAAAAGAACAGGTTTTTTGGAATTTTGGTCCCATTGGAGGAGTGGAGGCCGAATTTTTTTTCTCAAATCGTGTGTGGTTCTACAGACTTCTACAAAAAGTTTGCCCGCGACGTTTCGCTCAGACATTTCTTGTAGTCGCCCTAAAATTTTGGGGGAGCGTAATCCCCTCCAGGAGAAAGTTTCAAGATTTTGGATTTTTCTGGTCGGTTTCAGTGCACCCCTTACAAAAACATCTCTGTTGAGATTTTTCGATCTGAGGCCTTCTTAGGGGTTAGAATTAATTTCAATCAGTCAGTCAGTGACCCATGCAGCTTTATATATATACGATACCGTGATGTGACAGCAAACCGGAGATTTTCCCCGTTCAAAATTCACTCCTAGGCCCACTAAAAGAAGTATTAACTTCAAAATAAAGAAAAGAAAAATTGAAATTCACTAACAAACCATTTTCTGACATGATTATAAACTTTTCTTTGTATTTTTGGCAATAGAATCATCTCCAGAGAGACTGCTGTGCAATTTAGAATCATCCTGTTTATTGATTTAATACATCATATCATACATCAGTTTTAATGATCTACAACAGATGACAAATTAATCTGAACACAGGTGTAATATATGCACAATTTGTGAACATCAAGTAATTAATAGGTCCTCCTTTATTTTTAATCACTTCATGTGCATGATTTAGGATCGATCCCATACAGGTTTTACATATTTATTTAATTTCTTATCATTAAACTACACCCATTCTACTGCTTTAAATTTCAATTTTTGAGATACAATTTATTTTTGAGTTATTTTTTTATTACTGCGAAAAGATTTTCGAATGGGTTAAGTCTGGGAAGTTGCCTGCCTGACTGTAGGAGCACTTTAATTTTTTGTTCTTAAAAGCTTTTTCCTCTTTTTTGACAGCATGGGATGATGGCAAATCTTGTTGGAACACTCTGTTGCCTTGTGGGAATTTGTTTTGAAACTGTGTTACAATCCTTTCCTTCTGTGTCTTGATACACCCATCTCTTTTCACAAATGATCTACTGGAGTAATGAACATGGGCCTTCAAATGTGAAACTAACCTAAATTTTTTTTTTTGGAAAGTTTAACTGGTAGTTGGATATGAGCCAGTAATGTACTTTCAACTTTTGCTTCTCTAATGTATGGAACCCCTTTGTTCCAGAACAGAATAATTAAACTTGTTAGGAAAAATAAAATTTCTCAAATCTTCTTTGGTCGTTAGCGTGTGCTTTGGTTTTTGCACATTGCTGGTGTTAAAAGCTGCTTTTTAGCTGGTCAACAAGCTTTTCATACAGCTGCAAGAACTTTGTGTCTAACTGTTGTCAAGTGTAAATCTGTTCCACTGGCTGCTAATTCTTGATTTAATTCATAGTAGAAAATTCTGTATCATGTTACTTTTTCCCACTAATTAATACCACACTACTTAGAAGATATTTGCCATTGTATCATTCTGGTATGCTGAGAAACAGAAATAATTTCTGAACGTTTTCTTGGAGTTATGACTGTTATACATTCAAGACAACAGTACAAAAAATATGCTAAATAACCAAAGAACAATAATCTCACATTACACAAATAACTTATAGAATAGATACAGTCAATCACTGTAACCCCAACAACATGAAAATAAAAAAAAATTCCTTGTGTTTGGATTAATTTGCAAGCTACTATAAGATCGGATAATTCTTTAACAGTGCTGTCCTAGGCCTTCTAACAACAATAGATGTTGTTAGCTTTGAATATCATCTAACAGGATTATAATGCACAGATTACTTCTACAAAAATAAACAGATTATATTAAAACTGGAAGATGTATAATAAAAATAAGTAACAAAGAAACTGAATAAATAGAATCTTCTATTTTAAAATGAACATGATAGTAAGATAATAAAAAATTTCTAACTGTAATAGCTATAATACAATAAAGTTATATATAAAAGGTTTACAATCACATAAGTTTTATTTCCCCACTACAATGAGAACAACAAGCTGGTGCAGGAGTACAATATGTTTGACCAGCTCCTAGAGCAACAGCTGCTCCTAAAACTGCACTGCAAGCAGCATCTGGTTGACCAAGAAGTGCTAATGGATGTAACAGCAACTGAAAAAGAAAAAAAAATAGTTTAGCATCATATAGATTAAGAAAAATATTCAGCAGAAGTTTGCTTTGAAGCTTATTAGGTACAGTAACTAACTTATAATATCAAAGTTACAAAAATTCTCAAATTGGACTTATCTTTCATAACTTTTATTTTGCTTAGTATATTTCTTAAAAGTAAAATATACATACGAGGTGTTTTTAAGGTAAGTGCCGTTTTAAAAATAAAAAAAAAAGAATGAGACTTTCATAATTATTTTATTTTTACATGAAAGCCATATCTTAATCTACTTTTCTACATAGTTGCCTTCAATATTAAGGCACTTATCATACTGAAACACAAGTTTTTGTATTCCATTCTCATAAAAGTTTGCTGCCTGATTTAACGCTGATCTAACACTGATTTAACACTAACACGGCCGTTTTTAGGCTATCATCATACCGAAATCGGTACTTTAACCGTTCAGTAACAATTTCGTAAAGAACACTTCTTGAAACTTGAGGGAACTCCAATGATAATGAAGAAATCATGAAGCGTCTGTTTTCTTTAATTTTTTTTCTTTTACTTTTTGCACCAAATCGTCAGTGATCACTGAAGGTCGCCCACTATGTTTCTCATCATGAACGTTTGTTCGGCCATGCTTGAAAGTTCTAACCCATTTCCATACCATTCCATCACTCATAATGTTTTTTCCATAGACTTCACAAATCTGAAGGTGAATTTCAACCGGATTTTTGCCTTTAGTACATAGAAAAACGAAAAACAGCATGTATTTCACAGTCGGTGAGATTCTCAATTGGCAGAGACATTTTAAATACGCAAAAGTAAATGTAAATATGATCGATTTTGGCCGTAATGGTGTCTGTGACTTGCCAACAGATTTGGGAACACAATGCGCATGTGCAAGACACCAACTGCAGCACTGCATGGGCTTGATTTCAAAACGGTACTTACTTTAAAAACATGCTGACACCTAATCTACATGTGTACATTGCTATACAAGCCAATTTGTTAGCAAGGTCTTGCTGGAGATTAATTCATAAATAATCTATATATATAAATTAATCATTAAAAAACAGCTTCAATAATTTTGAAGTAGTGAACAAATTTAAATAAGATTAAAAAATAGTTCACCATAAATTAAAATCAAATGTTGTTCTGGAATTACATCATCAAATTGAAAGACAAAATTAAGTTAAATCCTATTTTTCTTGTATCTTTTTTTTTAGAATATATATTTTTAAAAATTAGATTTTGAATTAACAGATTTTTAAGAGTATTTAATTTACTAGCATTTAGCCCATTTTCTAGAAGTATAAATGAGTATACTTTCTTTATAACTGAACCATATAATTAAAACTTTTTTTTTTAAGGTAAACAGCAAAAATTAAGAACTAAATTAAATTATTCACATCATCTTTTTCAATACCTTCATTGAATTAAATTTTATACTTATATTTCTACTAAAAAAATAAAACAATATATGTATATATTTTTCTCCCTTGATTATAGATATATTTTATGAAATATTGTAAAAAAAATTTTTATTATGATAAAAGATACATATTCTTCTAAGTTGTATTAAGAGCAACTGAGGAGAATATCTGTGACAAATGTACTGCATGACATTCACCTCTCTATTTATCTGTTTAGCCTCCGGAACTACCGTAAAGTATTACTTCAGAGGATGATGTTATGAATGTGAATGAAGTGTAGTCTTGTACAATATCAGGTCGACCACTCCTGAGAAGTGTGGTTAATTGAAACCCAA
>JAAAKQ030503515.1:0-20260 GCA_010016005.3 Zanna intricata | reverse complement strand
AGAGCCTCCAGGTTATACGGCAAGGGTTCGAGCCAAGCGAGCTCTAGGAAGGGCTAGAGCGAAGCGAACCCTGATCTACTAAATATCCCCTGACCGCGACGGGAAACGGCAGTAACCGTTTAGCGCGAGCGAAGCCGCGGCGGGGATGCTAGTATATTAATAATAATATATAATAATAATAATAATAATATAAATATAAACAATAAACGTAACATGAATCTTTGCATAACATGATAATAATAGTATTAATAATAAATATAATTTGTCATATTATTTATATGATGTCCAAAAATAGATAATAAAAAATTAATTAATTTCTGACAATAATTAAAAAAACGAATACAATCATTAATTAAACACATTCCATCAGGACACAAATAACATTATTTTATAAATGTTATAAATTATATGATATGATTACTGTTAACATCAAAAATATAATTATTGCAGTCAAATTAAGCAAAAGATTTAATGTTATTGATTTAAAAAATTGTGTGTGTATTAATCACAGTAAATTCTTTATACTAAACATCAAATATATTTATATAAATTTACTATTTCACATGTACTTTACATATTAATGTCTGTGTCCACAACTAATACAAATTACACTTTCTTCATGGAATGTTAAGACAAGATTGTTTTCCAGTACCGTATACTGTAATAGTCCATAAAACTGCCACAACCGCAGATATTATTTTAACAGTTAAATACTATTCTATCTCAATCTACCGTATGATTTTATTAAATGGTTTAAAAAATCATTATAAATTAACACAAAACACTTATGTACACGTAACATTAACCTAAACACACAAATAATAATAAACATAGGTAACTAAAATTTATGCAAAATGTGACTAACGTTTAATTATATAATATCAAAACATTCAGATATATGATGAAAAAAATTTAAAAATATATATATATATATTAAAATAATAATAACAATAATTGGCATGTATAATAATCGGTTTATTGGTTTTGTTTACATTATAAACATTTTTACTTTTTTGTATAAAGTAAAGGAAGTATTGTGATCACGAGAAATTTAGATTCGCAGATTTCAACAGAAATGTCCATTTTGACTAGTTTCGGAGTGATGTCTGTACATACGTATGTATATATATCTCACATAACTCAAAAAGACATAACACAAAAAGATTAGTTATAGGATGTTGAAATTTTGGATTTAGAACTGCTACAACATCTAATTGTGCACCTCCCCTTTTGATTGCCATTGACTGAACCAAAAGTGTCCAAAAATTCATTTTTTTTTTTTTTTAATTTTAGACTTTTTCTTAAATGCAGTAATAATCCCTCATTGAGAGCTTTTTAATGATATATCATAAGTGGTAATTATTTTCATTGGCTACAGATACATGTAAAATTTAATTGTACCTATTGTACAGGTAATGTACATATATAGATACAATGTACATTACCTGTACAATACCTATTGTACATTTTAGACAATTTGAAATAATGTGCATCTATTATGCAATTGTTTTTGTACACTGATAATCCACTGGACCTCTGAGAGAATATTCCTTCAAGTTTTTCTTATTATAAACTATACACGTAAATACACAAAATTTCTTAGCCTCAAAATTTTTACAGAAATTCATGAAAGACAATTCAGTTAAGTATTTTATACCTTGTTCTGTCAGTTACGCCTAAAAGCTGACAAAGATGAGCTGAGCTTTGATAGAATCTGTATATGTATTTAAAAATATAATATATGATTCAATAAACTAGTTCTTATTGACACTATTAGCTTATGCAATAAGAAAATAACTCACCCAAGTTTATTTCAGATTAAACATATGAATCCAAGTTATGATCGATATTAATCCCTAGTAATTTAACTAATTAATTTTAAAAAATCTTCTAATAGAAGATTTCTAAAGCACTATTTTTTTATTACTAGTTAAACTTATAACACTCTATACTATCATCATCTGTGAAAGGAATTTGTTGATCATGTACATATTTCAGAAATCATTTATATAAATTAGAAATCAAAAAGCAGTGATGAACTAAGGTACACCTCTTTCAATAGATAATGAATTTGATGGTTACTCACTTACACATACCATTCACATCTATTTTTTAAGTAAAACCATATTGATGTCAGAGATCCAGACTTATCCTACATTAATTTTTAAATTGTAAATTTATAAGAAATATATGTTTCTTATATAGTTCTGAAACTCTTTGCTTTTTTAAAATTCTTTTCTAAAATGTAAAAAAGTTTCATAAGAATTATTTTATCCAGAAACCTACAATATATTCTTATAACACTCTGCTTTTGCAGGTGGAAAGCTACTTCTAGACCCAAATTGAGAGCAATTTAGAAGATTGTTACTCTCAAAATACGATTAGATCTGCTGATGAATTCATTTTTCTACTATTTTAGAGATGATAGGCACTGATAAAACTTGACAGCAGTTATCATAATAATTTTGGTGTCCCGTTTTATACAAAGATTATTACTACTGGTCCATCTGAAGCGAATGAGGAAGTTACATTCCTCTCAGCAAAACGTAGCATTCAGTTGAAAAATTTAGATGTAGTTATTTTGCTTTTGCTCTTTGCTTTTTTTGTTTTTTCTTTTTTAAATCTAATTAGTTATTCTTCTGAGAATCTTTTTTGTATTTATTGGATACCTTTCAGTTCTGATTACTTCCTTCATTTCTTTTCACCTTTCTTTTTTAATCTGTATTTTATTGATCAAAACTTCTTTTTTTTCTCTCTAATTTTCCCTTTGAACCTTTTCTATAAGAAAATCCTACATAACTTACTACATACAGGTGATGCATTTCTGCTTGTTTAAAATACAAATTATCCTTAATAGTATAATTTTTAAGAATAAAACCAGATTAAAAGATATGTAATTAAGCGGTATGTGAGCTTAAGTATTTTTTAGGCTTAGTAGGCATTGTTGAAAGTATTTCGGTCTGTGTATTTATTTATGTGTTTTGTTCACTGCAGTCCATGGCCCCAAACATTTTAAAGATTTTTTTCCCGGTTGCTAAATGAAGTGACATCATCAATGCAATTGATGATGGCTCGTTCATAGTGTATAACTACATAACACAATACAGAATAAAATTACCAGTTGCAATATGCCAAATGGCATAATTAATTGAAAAATACTGTATTAAAAATTCAAATAGTTGAATATAAGCAGACGGCTCTAAGAAATGATAAAACATAAAGATAACATAATTTTATTATTTTCTTACATATTTCACATGTTAGTCACTAGTTTAAATTTGCAAAGGCCTGATGATGATAATAATGATAATAAATTACTTTTTCATCAATTATTATTCCTGTTGTTATTCATGTTGATTGAAAGAGTATTTTTCCTGAATTTTACACTATATCATTTAGTAATTACTTGAAAAGATGAAGTGCAATCTTAGAGGAGATGAAGTTTACAGTAAGGTCCTACTGAGGTGATACACTTAGTTTATTACCTGTTGGGTCATAAACACCTGGAACATTTTCAGGTAATAGAATCCTGGAAATTGAAGTTTATCAATTATGAATAAATAAACATAAAAAATAATGAAGTTCCTGTAAATCAAAAAGTTTCACTTCATATCAGTGCTCATTATTCATATTAAAACAAATTAACACAATTTAATTAAATGACCTATATTTCTAGTCACATCTTTAGTATGATCAACAATAATTCTATTTAAATGAGTCATCAAGTTCTTTAAACTCAAATAGAAAAAAAAAATGAAATAAAAATAAAATTTTAATCATTTAGTATTTTCTAAATTGATCGTTTTATAAAATAAAAATATGTTATAAAAGTGATGAATGTTATTCATATAAACATGGATTGTTTAAAATAGATGAATAATTTTTTCCATGACTTAATAACTTAATGTCTCTTCTTACTGGCTCCTTCTCTATGTTATCATAATTTTTCTGTTTACTTTCTTCTTGAAATGTTGTAATATCTTGATTAACTGTATTTATAGTTTCCTTAAAAATTTCATCTGCCAACCTAGGTGAACCTTCTACCTTATGCTCAGGTGGTGCATTTTGTAACTATAATATGAAAAAAAAATTTTTTAATTAATTAATAAAAGTCTTTAGACTTATTTTATGTCAGTATTATGATCATATAAAAACATAGATTTAATTAACTATTACTTATATAAAACAATATTCTTAAAATAATTACATACTGCACATAAAGATAATATGCAAACAAAATAATGTATTATTGTCATTGCACAAATTTATGTATTCTGTTTGTTCAAATTTTTATTTTTGGCTATTTTACACTAATTATGATTTTATTTAACAGCATTTTACATTACATTGAACTTTGTCTTTATTATTACTAATTCTTATTAAAATTTGTGGTAAAACTTATCATTTAACTGCCAAATTTATGATAAAATTATATTTTGTTAACCTTAATTTATATTAAAATGATATGTCACATATCCTAAATATAGCAATGTCATTTAAAGATTTCTTAATTTCTTACTTATACTACTTAATACTTAATTTTATGATTTATTTCTTTTTTCCTTCTGAGTTATCAATTTGAATTACTAGAAATTATTTCACTACTGAGAGAAATTCACATATACTATGACTGGAATTTTATACATTTTATAAGAAAACTTGCTAACAGTAAAATTTGCTGTTAGCTGTTCATGAATGACCTCCCCTTTCACTCATAGATTCTGTTATTTTTTTAATGTTCTCTGAACATAAATGTTGAAATGTATGTGGTAGTTAAAATTAGAATATATCAAGGTAAGTAAAAATTTAGAAACCTGTGGTTACTTGATTAAAAACATAAATTAGATAAATTAAAATTACATACACCAAAATGAAGATAATAACTTCATTTGTTATAAAGAAATTTTTTAAAAATTAACCGGATTCAAAAAAAATTAAAAATCCATTTTAACTATTTAAACTCCAAATTTCAAAAAAATTTAGAAATTAGTTTTTAGATATTCACATGAAGATTACACACACCAAACGTCAACATGTTATATTAATTTTTACAGAGAAATTTATAAAATGGTAGATTTTACTGTTACTTCATTTTTAACCCTTTAAATTTGGAATTTCAAAAAATCCTTTTGTAGTTTCCTCTTATACTCTATGAAGAATGCATATACAAATTTCCATCAACTTATCTTCCACAGTTTTTGCAAGGTATTGATCAATCCATGAAGTCTTTAACCATGAAGTACTTTGAAGTCAGGACAAGTTACTTTATATTTTTTTATGGGAAAAAAATACTTTGTCATTATCATCGCCTGACTATGACATATTGTTGTAATAAACAAACAAACAAACATATATCACGTTTTATGTCTCAACTAAAATATTAAAATTTCAAACTGCTATAAGGCAATAAGCATGAATAACTGATGTACACTACAGTAATTAAAATTATTGAGTATAAATAGACAGCCCTAAAAAACTGTAAAACTTAAGATAAAAACAATTTATTTTCTCCCAGAGTGGTTCAAATATTAAGCTTAAACTCCAGCTTAAATTCACAACACAATGGTACATAACAGATACAATCCACAAGGATGTGATTTCTATCACTTAGCAGTTGCAGCGAGCACAAACTAGTACATCTGTTTGAGTAATCAAATATCCATGAGTAAACCTAGTCTGCCCTATTCACAAACAGCAGATAATCTCAACAGTTATTTCTGCATGTGAAGCTCCATGGAGAAACAGTATTCTTAATTAGGCAAACTTTGTTGTTCATGGTAGCATCCCATTCACTTTACCACCCTTATGAACCTCCGTATTCAGGAAACAGACAAAATTGTTATGAGGTGAAAGGAGGTTGGAAACAAGCATTTATTTCACATTTATTTATAGATTGTTTACTTTTATATAATGTTATTATTTCCACTTGTAGAAGTGATATTAAGTACTAAAGATGTAAGTTATTTGCTCACAAATAGTATTATTATACTATATGACAACACACAACTTCACTCTACATGTCAAAGGCTACATGTCTAAGCCTTTGACATGTGCAGTTCAAGTGAAAGGTTTCAACTAACCCCTGCAGTCTGGCAGTTCTGAGCAACTATTATTTTTTCACTAAATAGAAAATGTGCCTGTCAACCATCACTTATGAATGAATATATATATTACATTCATGAATATATCATGAATGTAACTGCATATGAATGGAATCATTGCATATAGAACCTAAAATGTCAAGATTTTTTTATAGAGTGCAAAGTTACAGAATTTCAAAAGGGAAATGAGGTAAATGAAATGGATATATTAGGACAAAGTGTAGTAAGGGAGGAGAAAAAGGATAAAGTGAAATGTGGAGAAGTTATTATATTCTATCCTGTAAGAAAGAAAGGAAAAAATGGAGTGGAAATAATTATGCAGAAAATGGAAGCAGATAGTATGTTATAAACATGATAGATTAATATCATTAAGGATTGGAATGTTACTAAAACATTTAATTATAAATATACAAGCCAACATCAAATTATGAGGAAAAAATATTGAAATATTGACAAGAGTGCTAAAGATATTAAAATTAAATTGCATTAAATTTATAAAGCAATTAAAGAAAAGAAAAAGGAAAATAAGAACAGAGAGAAGACCTGGAAAAGAATAAAAGATGTCATAGTAAAATACTACAGAAAGGAGGAGGGAAGTAGAACCAAGAAATCACAAGTAACAACAAAAATGCCAAAGAAATTGAAGAAGAAGATGGTATAAGAACAACTCTGGAAAAGAATGATGAATTGCAAATTAAAAAAATGAGTTAAGAAGGGGAACAAAAAAGCTAAGGAAAGCTAGTTAAAGGAAAGAATGCAATGACTTTGAAGATCTAGAATACAAAGGGCAGTACTGTATAATGTATAGGAAGGAAAAGATAATTACACGGGATAAATGAAAAGAGAAAATAGAAATGGTAAAATGAGGGAATTTAAGGATATGGATAATAAAATGATACATAAGGAGGAAAAAGTAAGAGAAAGATGGAAGGAATACATGGAAGATCTATGTAACAAGAAAGAAACCTAAGGAACTAAACAAAGAAAAGGAATAGGAAATAGCTGAAGAGGAAAAAAGATGATCGATATTAAAATATAAAGTACAAAAAGTAGTTTAAAAAATGAAGAATAAATAAATAATTGATTGGACTCCAATCAATTAGACTTTTATTTATTAGACTTTTTGAAAAGTTTTATAGAAGATGAATAGCCCAGATAAATGATTAATAAATAAGTTTAATAGCCCATGCCAATAAAATATTATTGAGAGTCGTAAATCACAGGTTGGTAAGATTAACAGAAGAGAAAGCAGTAAGAATAGAATGCAGAAGAAAAGAGAAAAGGATACAATGCTTTGACTTCAGGAAAGAGAAAGAAACTAGAGATGTCATTAGCGTACTGAGTTTGGAGTGAGATATTTTAGAGAAAGGAAGAGGAATGAGTCTGTGTTTCGCAGAATAAGTATGTATATTCATGTTTGAAAGGACATCTGATAAAGTCAAATGGGAGAAAACAATGGAGATTTTTAAAGAAAGAAAAGTAGAATGAATAAACAGAAACTTAACTAAAGAATTATACATAAAATTGCAGTAGCAGTGTAAGTAAGAGGGTGATTGAATGGTTAGGTCTAGGTGGAGGTGTTAGTCAAGGTTGCTGTCTCTCTCTGATGCTGTTCCAACATTTACATTAATAATATGATAAGAAATATAAAAGATGAAATAGAAGACAGAATAAATAAAGGAGAATGAAGAATAATATGCTTAATGATTGCTGATAATAATATGTCACTATAGCTGATGGCAAACCCATGCTTCAAAGATTGCTAGCAGCCCTGGAGGAAGGAAGAAAATAAATTTAGGAAAAATTAAAGTAATGGAAGTAAACAACAAATAGAATTTAATGGTAAGGACAAGTGAAGGAAAAATTGAAAAAAAAAATTACAGATATTTGGGGACTAAGGTGTCAAAGGACAAGAAGAGAGCAATTCAAATAAAAGGAATAATAAATGATGGAATAAATAATAATGATGGCACAGGAAGCCTTAATTAAGAAAAAGCTTCAATATAGTGAAAGTCTGGTCTTAGAGCTAAGGAAGATGTTAGCCAAATGCTATTGTATGAAGTTTGTCTTTTGTAAAATTGAAGTATGAAGGTAGCTTTTGACAAGTGGCTAAGGAGAAGGATGGACAGATAAGTGAGAGATGAGGTAGTAATGAATAGGATTTCAAGAAGAAAGAGTACTTATGCGGGAAATATACAAAAGAAAAGGAAACTGATTAGGAAAAGTGAAAGAAGTGGAATCTTAAAAATTTCATCAGAAGAGTCAGTAGAAGAAAATAGGAAGCAAAAAGGACAAAGAAGAATAAATTAATAGAAGAGTTGAAGATTGGAAATTTTATAAGGTGATGAAGGAAAACTCTTCAGACAGGGATGAATGGAGACAGCAATGGAGTAAAGAGCCTGCTATCAGGCAAACACCAGATAATGATGATAAATGGAAAAAATGTGCTATTATTATAATTTTGAATATCAGATGATAAGCTAATTGTAATATTTTAATTACCAAAATTGATTTAGAGCATTTATAAATTCTGTTTTCAGAATTTATAAATGCAAATTTATGAATTCTATAACCGAATGCTTTTTATATGAAATATTTTAAAAATGGTTTAATACTTGTTTCAATGATTATTTTGTTCAGAACTGAACATTTAGTTGTTTTTATAAATATGATAACAATAATAAATAATACTTACAACAACTCTGTCCAGATGTTCAGATTTAAGCAATGATAGAAGTCTTAAAGCTGCAAATTTGTCTATACCTTTTTTCTTATATTCCACTGTGCCACACAAGCAATGATCCCTTTCAGTTTCAGTTTCTATAAAGGAATGACAAAAGTAATTTTTACTTTTGTAAAATACTATGTAAGAATGATCTTAGTTTAACATTGTTAAAACTTATAAAAAAAAAATTAAATAAATAATTCTTTTACTAAAAGAATTGTTTTATTTTTTGCTAAGTTTTTTTCTTAATCTTTGGAACCACCGTTAGGTATTACATCAGAGGATGAAGGTAAATGATGTGTAGCGTGTGTGAAAATGCCATGCCTGATCAGGATTCGAACCTGGTACCTCCAAATGAAAGGCCAAGATGCTACCACTCACACCACACAGGCCAGCTATTGTTTGCTAAGCAGAACTGTTTTCATGTAACTCAACATATTTGGGCTTATGAGAAAAGATTTATTGTTGCTTGTGTTTTTAATAAATCACTAAACCATTTTAAATATAATTAAAAGATTCTCTTAAAAAAAAAAAAACAGTATTACTCTCTTGATTAATTTTTAAATAATATAAAATAAAACATTTTTAAAAGTTTCTGCATCTTGTTCATCATGGGTAAAAATTTATGCACTAAAATAATTTTCATTAATGTATTGTAAATTGTGAATTATGCTGCTAGCGTTTTATATTAAGTATCTTGATGTATTTACCTAACATTACTTCATGTATTTATATTTTAAAAATGATTGTGGAATTGAATCATATCCATATTTAATCTTATAATTAATTGAGTTAGTGCAGCTCTGATCAAATGTTTCCCAGTTTCCCGTGATCCATCATCAAATGGTAATTCTCATTTACTAATTTTCTCTTTTATCTATAGAATAGGAAACCTTTCCATTCCTGAAATAATCTTTTATAATGTATAATATATATAATATATTAATGTATATATATAATATATATATATATATATATATATAATATTAGTAAAATAATTTTTTTTTGTCCATCTTCCTCTGTACTAATTAATTCCAAAAGCACTAACAAAATTCAGTACAATCCATCAAAATACAGACTCAATAAGAGCTCTTACCTTTCTTAGTAGTTTTGTTTTTTCTTTTTCTTTTCCATACTGCTGAATGAGGAAATTTCTCATCATCAGTTGATTATAATTAAAAATTAATCACAAATTAAAACATTAATAACACACTAAAAATAATATTATTACATATATGACATAATAAATGCAATCAAATAATTAAAATAATAAAACAAACTTTAAAAACATTAAAATTTAAACATGTTTGTGGCCAGCCACTAAATACAGCATTGTACTAATATAAACTTTACCTTATATTAACAAAAGTGCTGCTATCTATAGCAGCTTTGATAAGAGTATCATTATCAAACTCTGATAATAGAAGCTAAACTTGTGTCTGTATTTATATATAATTTTTTTTTCTTCATTCATTTTGCAGCTCTCCAAGAATCCCTATCTACTACCAGTCATTTCATTTTAATATACCTTCTACATCCTACATCCCTAACAATTTCTTTTACATATTCCAAATATTGCCTGCACACTTTTTCTCATCACCTGTTATTCCAATATCAAAACAATTATTCCAGGATGCCTTAATATGTGGCCTAAGTGTGTCTCTTCTTTTAACTATATTTTTCCAAATGCTACTTTTTTTTTCATCAATTTGCCTCAAACACATCTTCATTTGTTTCTTTATCCATCCATCTGATTTTTAACATTCTCCCATAGCACCGCATTTCAAAACCTTCGAATCTTTTTTTCTCAGGTACTCCAATCGTCCAAGTTTCACTTCCATATAAAGCTACACTCCAAATATACAGTACACTTTCAAAAATGTTTTCCTGACTTTTAAATTAATTTTTATTGTATGCAAATTATATTTCTTACTGAAAGCTTTTTTCGCCTGTGTTGTTCGGCATTTTATATCACTCCTGCTTTCTCAAATTTTAGTAATTCTACTTCCCTTAGAATTACTTAGAATTAAATAGAATTACTTAGTAATTCTATTTTAGTAAATAACAAAACTCATCTCCCTCCATAATCTTTTCTCTTCCTATTTTTATATTTAGTAGTCCATCTACATTATTTCTACTACATTTCATTACTTTCATTTTGTTCTTGTTTATTTTTATGTGGTAGTTCTTACATAGGACTTCATCCATGCCATTCTTCTAAATCTTTTTTATTCCTAGCAAGATTTACTATACCATCAACAAATCATAGCATCTTTATCTTTTCAACTTGCACTGTTACTACGGATCTAAATTGTTCTTTAACATCATTAACTGCTAGTTTTACATAAAGATTAAAAAGTGACGGGGATAGGAACATCTTTGTCAAACTCCCTTTTTAATTACAGCTTTTTTCTTATGTTCTTCAATTATTACTGTTGCAGTTTAGTTCTTGTAAATGTTAGCAATTGTTCTTCTATCTCTATACTTGAACCCTAAATTTTTTTAAATGTTGAAAATTTTATTTCAATCTATATTATCAAATATCTTTTTTAAGTCTATAGATGCCAAGTATGTTGGTTTTTTTAATCTTCCTTCTACTATTAATCTGAGCACTAAACCTGCTTCCCTTGCCCCTATACTTTTCCTGAAACTAAAATAATCTTCTCTTACTCTCCTTTCCACTCTCTTCTTCCACTCTCCTCCCAAATCTTCTGTACAGAAGAATTCAAGTTATTCTAGTTAATATTTTCAATGCATGAGTAGTTAAGCTAATTGTTATGTATTCTTCAAATTTATTTGCTCCTGCTTTCTTTGGTATCATGACAATAACATTTTTTTTGAAGTCTGACAGAACTTCCCCTTTTCGTAATATTACACACCAGTTTGTATAATTTATCCATTGTTTCCTCACCGGCACTGCAAGTATCCTGTCTATCCCAGAGCCTTACTATCATTCTCAATATACCTGGAAATCGATTAATACAAAAAGTTGGTCGGTCATATTAATTATTAAGAAATTTTACTTCTTCAATAAATAACAAAATGTTAGTCATATTCTGTAATTTATAATTGCTTTGCTCAGTTATAATGATATAATATGTTTAATATTAAATTTATAACATATTAACAATAAATTTTGTTTAAACAACAAATTACAATCACACTACAACTGTAATAAATACAGATTATATTTTTAAAATGGAGCAGGTACCCTACCTCTCGTCAGTACACCACTTATTTAGTGTATACATACACTAAATAAGTGGTGTATATACTAAAGTAGTGTATACATAAGTGTATGTATACACTAAAGTGGTGTGTTAAAAAGTACAAGTATAAATTTTAATATCAGAAAAAAATTTATTTTTTTTTAAACGTAAGATTTTCTTGTAAAATCATTTTGCCATTATCTTCAATTTCTTTTACCTGCTTATCCAAACAATAAAATGTCCTTTTATCTAGGGTTCTCTGACCACTACTAAGCACAAACAATAAACTTTTAACAATAAAAATAAAAGCTTAACTATCTTTAGAAAAGTTTTTGTTATATAAATTAAACTTACTGACATTAACACTGCTTGTAGGTTTATGTTCATCATTCAGTTTATCAAAATATTTCCAAAATCTTTCTACTTTTTTTCTATCGTACTTATTAGTTGTTTTCCTTGAAAGTATTAAATTAATTTTATTATTTAGATCATCTTCATTTTGTAGAGATATAATTGACTCATAACTTTTTAATGGTTTAGGACTCTTTAGAATAGTTACATCACCTTCAGACAGAGTTTCTGTCATTGATTGATCCGAACTGCTGTGTTTAGAAATATATTTGTTAGTAAAAGTTTTATTAATATGTATGAAATTTAAAACAAATTTAATTTTTCAAATTTGTCTTATGATTATGAAATAATGCATGGAATTTGAAGAACAGCAATCACATAAGTGGTTGTTGCGAGTGCTTCAGCAGTAATACATCATATGATGCAATTTATTACATAGAATCATTGATTAAATTTTTTTCATCAATTTTTTATAATTTTTTTGTAAATTTTGTTTTGATTGTAATAAACAATCACGGTTCAGAGCACAGGTCTAATTACATGAACAGTTAATTAAAAAACTGTAAAACTAAATGAACAATTTCTCATGATTACTAACTGAGAAAAATTATAAGTCATTATCTCCATAATTCTCATTTATTATTATTATTATATTTTTTTTTTTGTAACTACATCTCTTAGTGTAGTCATTAGCCAGTAATAAGTGCCAATGAGCATAAAAAAGACCTGCATTCTTAACATTGGTAATCTACAGTAAATAGTTCAATGAACAAAGCTTCGGCCATCAGCAGAAACCCAGCCTTACTTCACACCATTGAATAAACAGAAAGCTACTTCCTAAGGTGTTCTATATATTGGAAAAATATCAATTTTAAGGAGTACAGTTTTACTCTCTTACTATCAACCATTTTTTTTTTTCATGAATTAACTAATACATCATTGAAAAGTAACATAATTTTCTTAAAATTTTATTTAAAAAAATATTAAACGACAATAAAAGATATAATTCAAAAAGAACTATAAATCATAATAACCACTTAAAAATAAACATTTTCAAAATTCGTTATTAAGGATAAACATTACCCACTCTTCATTGTAATTTTATTATTTAAACAAACATGGTACCATATTTGTAGTAGTTCTGTGAAGAGTAGACCTCACTCATTTTGAATTTAAATAATTGAATTCTACAGAAAAATTGAATTAATGAGGTGAAAATTAAAATAAGAAATAAACTGTTATTATTAACTGTGATGAATTATGGAAAGCTTAGCTAGTACTGGAAATAATTTTACTATATTAACAAAAGCATTCCAGAGACAAAGGACATCGCTTGCAATTAATAAGTAATTCCATTAAATCCTTATGTTCTTTTCTACTACATTTTCTCTTTATATTTCTTAACTATAATATACATAATAAATGTAAACAAAATTTACATATAAGATGTAATTTACACAAAGATGCCAAGCGGTAACTAAGAAGGTGGTGGTAGGTTAGTTGCTCTTCTTCCACTTTCAGCCAACAAGCTCATATGCCTAATATGAATCAGTTGATCCAAGTTGAACCCAGAGTCATTGAACACATCTATTGGCATAAATGTATATGCATCCAGGAGGTAGCCACCTTTTACCAAGATCCACGAATAACATAATAGTTGTACTTCTGCATAAAGGAGCAATGACAGAATTAGTAGTGACACCAGCACTGCCTAGTTACAATATGATTATTGAAGCTAGAAAGAATACTTCCTAGGCAGTGTGCAAGCACTGGGAGTACTCACACTGCTCAAGGAAGGATGAGCAGCAATTAAGTTCACATCAGCATACAGTGGTAAAGCATATAACTCAGCAGTGATAGTTTGGCAATGTAAATTTCCCTCCACTGTTCTTCTCCATCACCTTCCTGTCAAAAGAAATAGAAGCCAACTAACTGATCCTTGACATTTTTAAACTTATGTTCAATCTTCAGAATTAAATTTTTTACAAAATAATTTATTTGTACATCCGGCCAGGGCTTCTAATTTAGTGGTTACTCAGTTTATATAAAAAATTAAACTTGATTATAATTTTTTTTTTATTATGATGCCTAATATGTAAATTGAAATCTATTCACTAGTGAAGAATGAGCAACCGCCCATGGTCTATTGAGATGAGGATGACATGTAGATGAAGTGGAATCTTGTATAGACTCAGGCTACCTAGTCTTAACCCACCGGGTTAGTTTAGTGGTTAAGCTCATCATCGCAAATCAGCCGATTTTGAAGTCGAGAGTTTTTAGGTTCAAATCCTAGTAAATGCAGTTACTTTTAAATAAATTTGAATACTATATTGTTGATATCATTAGTTGGGTTTCAATTAACTACACATCTCAGGAATGGCTGACCTGAAAATATACAAGACATTCATTTACATTCATACATATCATCCTCGCTTATTTTCTGAAGAAATGTCTTACGGTAGTTCCAAAGACTAGACAGAAAAAAGAAAAAAGCTATTCTTGAGATATATTGTTATGATAATTGAAGCCCAACAACCAGAGTAGACTAGTATCGCAAGTTTAAATTTAAATCCATGTAATAGTAACTAACTTTTACTAGGATTTGAACCTCAGAACCTCCAATTTTGAAAATTAATGTTAAAAAAGTGATTTGCAATGATGAGTTTACCACTGGATCAAGCTGTGGTCCAGTGGTAAACTCTGTGGTAAAACTGTGGTAAAAGTGGTAAAACTGTGGTGGTAAAACTCTGTGGTGGTAAACTGTGGTGGTAATTATAATTTGAATTAATTTTAATATATATTTGTTTAACTTTAAAACTATTTCATTTAATCTTAATTAAATTTAAAACAATTTGATTCATTCTCTAAACTGAAAGTGAGATATAAAATTTGATCATATAATTTATTAAGCTATTATTTTTCTTATTGTAAGGACTAGAAATGCCATGGCATTATGAAAAATAATCTTTTATAAAAAAGGTTATCAGACAGAACCTTGTTTGATAACCATGTTGAAAACCTTCATTACAAAATTTTACAAAATGCAAACATATTATTACATTACATAACGACCAAACATTTTTTACAATCAAACATGATTTAAGGTAACTGAAACTTTTACTGTAACTGGCACTTAACTATAACTTTTTAAAACCAGAAATGAATTTTTATGAATTTGGCCAAACTACATCATAAATATTCAGACAAAATGCCCAAATATCAAATTAAAATAGGATCTTTCTTTGTTCTGTCAACTAAATTGTGTTTTGTTCCTAAATTAGTTAAATAAAGTTTTATTGAACTAACCTTACTATGTTACACTAACCTTTATTAACTATTATAAGATTTATCAGTAAACAATGCACTTACATTATTAAATTAATAGAAGTAACTAATAAGTTTCATCAATATACAAGGATGTTTAGGGAAAATCTTTTCCTTTAGAAATCCCCAAAAAATGTAGTCACACAGATTCAAATCAGGATTCTGTGAATTCAGTCAGTTCTGTCTACATGCAAAACAATTAGGAAATCAGATTGAAATGGCATTTGCATTAATAGTTTCATGCAGAATCTAAAACAACTTCAGCTGTGTGTGGTCTGGCTCCATCCTTCATAAATCCTTCATGTTTACTAATTGAAGCCCTTTTCCAGAAGCTGAGGAACAAAATTATTACACAGCATGTTTAGTTAACATTCACTGCTCACTGTCTGTGAACAGACTAGGTGACAGTGACAAAGACTAAGATGTTCAAGTCATGGGGTAACAGGGTATTACTCCATTAAGTCTTGAGATAGTAGCCCATAATGTAATTCTTGGAGCATGATGCTCTTTTCATGAATCACATGTGGATTTTTGGAAGTTCAAAAATGTACATTTTGTTTATTAACAACCCCGTCTAGGTGAAAATGTACCTCATCTGAAAACGAAATATTGTTCAACAATATGTCTTGGTACACAGGCCAGTCCGCTAATGCCATTCTTTGACATTTATTGTCAATCATTAATTTAGGCACAACTGTTATTTTGTACAAATACAAACGCAAATCAGTTTCTAAAATTCACGTACAGATGCTGCCTAGAAATCCCAAGTTGTGTGTTGCTTCTGTTGTTGATTTGCTCGGGCACCTCAGGGATGCTGCTTTGACATTCTGTGGAGAATGAACACTGGCAGGCCATTCACGCTTACTCTGCTGAACTTTTGTAAAGTCTATGTATTGTTTTAAATGAGGGCAACTACCATGTTTGAAAAGGTGCACAGAACCATCTTTATATAAGCACCACACTTCTTTTTTTTTCATTAAAAACAATAGTCTTTACACGCTGTTCAACAGTCAGTCTTCCTTTGCCATCTTGAAACGATTCACAAACAGCACACTCAAATAAGGAATAAACTAATATTCATGAACTCGAGTTCGTCCCCGAGGGGAATAACGCCCGCCAAGTGACATTACCGGTTGTCTCAGCACCCCCTCCGTTCCTAGCCCTGAAGGGCTTTACTGGAGGTCGTCTTTTCATTCATTGATGACTGTGGTGTTATCAGACCAAGGTCTGATAACACCACAGTCATCAACCGACCTCAGGGAGATGCCACCAATGCCAATGCCCAAGGGACATTCACATCGGTATATAGTAAGGCCAATTTAATTTTGATGGTGTCCAATGCCTTCTATGAAGACACGGGACACCGCGAAACCACCCACTTTAGAAACAAGTTTAGGACTATGGCGGAAGCACGAAGACCCCCGCACCTGCTTTAACCAATTACAGCAACGATGCTATTCTACCCGCATTTTTACAAACATGACATGCCAGCTTATAGAAAGGAGCGCACTTACTTATTAATTACTAAGTCCTCAAGGACCCCAGGTCTGGCCCATGTGAGAGCTATCAACTCCCATCCAACACCAACATTGAGGTCCACCTAGACGTTATAAAGTTGATCGCAACTTTAACCGCATTCCCTATCTCCCTTACAGGAATATTCATGAACTGCTGTCACTTCTGCCAGCATAAAACACATTAATAATTATTAACGTAAACAATCATTGCCAAAACAATGGTTGGATCATTTCATGCGCCACCCTGGTATGATCACCCTTTTTCCACTTTTTACAAATATCTAATTGAAAAAAAAGAAAGAATAATTTCTTCAAAATGTTTGACTGGAATGATCATTGAATCTACAATTGATCAGTAAATTTTGTCAAACAATGAGATATTGCCTTAATGAGCCAACTTATAGGTAGAAATCAGTATAAAAAAAAAAAAAAAAAATTTAATTTGCTCTATGATTCACTATAGACAAAGCATTAGAATAGATTGACATAACCTGTTTTACTAAACTGCATTTACACACACTCATAATTTTTTGGCTTAGAGCTACTTATTCCATGCATTAAAAATAGTTATATAAATTAAAATGAAATTGTATCACAACAAAATTATCAATCCATAAAAATTTAAGTAAGAATGTTGAAATATTTATATAGGAAAAACAGAAATAAAAATATAAACATAAGTATACTGTTCCTCATGATTACAGAATGGAATCAAGTTAATAAAAGAACCTCCAAAAGTAAGGGAAAAACAATGTTTGGATCAGATTTGTTTTCAGATACATAATGGTTCAGATAAAATGGAGTTTCATATTTGTTTGTATCAGTATTTCAGTAACTATTTTATCATCAAAAAAATTTGTCTAATTTAATTGATTAGTGGACTACGACTATAATGTTAAAGTCTATAACATATTACTGAATGTGACAAATTATCAGAGCAATGGGTCAAGAAATTGTACAAACTTTTTAAGTGTAACTAACAAAACAATTATATAAAAAAATGATTAACAAAGAAAATCTGTTGTGAATTTAAATATTCAAAATTAAGATATTTACATTTTAAAGTGAAGTCTTTAAAAAACTTTTAAAAATCTGAAAGAGAATCACTACCTAATTTCATAATCAAAAAGAATCTCTTTGTGATGAACTGCAGATGTACTACTCTATGTAAACTTACCTAAGAATAAACGAATAGCAAAACTTGAGATTGAACAATCAAACACATAATTTTGTGTTTTTTCTTTTTAATGCTGAATGATAAGACATCATTCACATTACCATAAATCACAACAATCTCATAAACTATATACCTTTTGAAATAATGACCTTAAGCTAACTCACCCACTTAATCTGAAGATCAACCAGAAGAATTAAACTCTATAAAAATGCCTAACAAACAAATTTAACAGCATACTTTTATACTAAGTAAATAAAAAAAAATAGATCAAACTAAAAAAAATAAAAATTAAAAAATACACATTTGTCTCTGGAAACTGAACCTTTCAAACTGCACAACATAAACAGTGAGTATGTAATATATTTTTCTTTTGTATTTTTCTTTTGTTTGTATATCTTTCTTTTCCCATTAATGCAGGAAATTGTAAAGGAAATTTTTATCTTTCAATGCCTAATTAATTTTTTATCCATTATAAACAAAAATCTACTCAAATATAAATGCCATGCTTTACAACCAATTAATTCTCTAATGATTCCATTATACCAAAAGTAGATAGAAAATATACATTTTCAATTAAAAAAAATGTTAAAAAACATTTTTGTCAAATTGCTCAACAGCGATCTTTAACTTACTTTTCACTGCTTAATTTACTGCTGCTTCTTAAATCCATTACAGTAAAATTACTAATTTACTTTTTAAAATAATGTGTAAGAGTAAATTTTTAGAATAAGTTATGCTGTATCAGAAATAAATTACATCACAATACAATAAAATTAGGTTAGAAAGTAGCTTTTTCATTTAGGTTTTATATAAAGAAGAAATATAATCTGTTTGCACATTAAAACATGGAGTAAAAAATGAAACAAAATTTTTACTACTTTTTTTTTAGTTGTCTTCAAGAAGTTGATTCATTAATTTAATGTTATTTTTAATAAATTTCATCACATTTTTTCAAAAATAAACAAAAAGTTTATTACTGTTCAAATATAAACTAAAAATGTCACTGTTCAGGTTTAACTAAAACTATCATTAAGTTCTGAGGAGGTGCTGAAACAGAAAAGCCAAAAAGCATTTTATTAGCAATATTTGAACCATTCATTGTTACCCTCATCACTGATGTTACAACTGTATATCCAAAAATAGTTATTATTGTGTATTACAAAAACTGTTTTGCTCTCAACCATCTTAAATAAAATGTTAAATTTATCATTAATATTAAATGGAATTAATATAAATTAAATATTATCATTATAAAAATTTATTATCGTAACATATACTAATACCATCTATTCAATTCAATGATATTGAAGTACAATATCATTTTTGGGCTTCCTCTAAAAGTGCAAACAAATTTTAAAGATAAAAAACAGGTTATCCAATCTTTATTTGATGCCTATAAATATGACCAATATCTAATAAATTAAAAATGGTAAATTTATCCATATGTTTATACTTATGAATGTGCAATCTTTGCTAAATAGAGTAGTTGCTTATTCTTTTAAAAAAATTGTATTCTTAAAAAAAAATAAAAACATCCACCTTTATCGGACCAGACAACAGAACTTTTTATTAATTAAGAAAAAACTTCAATTAATTGTCTGCATTTCTATGTTATATGTACATAAACATACATGCTCAAATAGTTTCCATTTGTGCTTTCTGATTGTCATTTGTTTTCTAGTTATTTTATACATTTATTTTCTTCACATATACATTCTAATATTTCTTTTTTTTTTTTTTGTCTTCAGTCATTTGACTGGTTTGATGCAGCTCTCCAATATTCCCTATCCAGTGCCAGTCGTTTCATTTCGTTATACTTCCTACATCCTACATCCCTAACAATTTGTTTTACATAT
>JAAAKQ030503504.1:0-20260 GCA_010016005.3 Zanna intricata | reverse complement strand
ATTCTGTTGTGCTAATTGCTAGTATTAAAATGAATCTAAATAATAATATGATGCACAATTAGCTTAAAAAAAAAACTATTTCTCTGAAGCACAGTTTCCATGTAAGTTAAAAAACGAGCCATTACAATTTTCTAATTTCTTAGTTATAATTGTAATTTATAACTAATGAAATTTTTAACTTAATGTAATGAATGCAAATATTTCCATTTTTTACGCTCATTCACTCATAATATTATACTGTTTTCAGTTTTATGTAAATCCATTATCACAAGGGCAACTAGGCCTTCATGTTCTTTCAGTCCTTTGATGTTCTTCAAGTTAAGTTGCCAAAAGAAATTTGAAACTGCTATGTTGCCTATTCTTATTTGGATTCTAACCTTTATAAATAGGCAGGAACATGGAGGGGCACAATAGGATTAAGTTTGATGTGCTACACTAAAATAAAATAAAAATTATAGTAATTTATCAAGAATTTCTAAAATTTTGATAAGATATTTATTAAATCATACAATAAAATACATTATAAAAATTTAACACTCCATTACATTAGACTAAACTGAAAATAGATACAAATGTAGTTTAGTATACAATTTTCAAACAAACAGATTAATTTAAATCAACCTCTAATATTAATTTAACTTTTTTTTTAAATGAAAACTAACATCAATTATGAATATAAATTTGGCACTTCCAAAATTAAAAGATTATCAAAATACATTTTGCCAATCTTCTTTAACTTACTATAAGGTACATTTAAGAACACTTTATTTTTAATAAAATTAATGTAAAAAATATCCGTAGCTCAGTATAAGGATAGTCCATACCAATTATCTATTACCAATACTCAATATAAGGAACAATGTTTTTCACAATGCACTACACATTTCCAATTTCCATATAATTGTTTTTACTGATAGGTTAAAACAATTATAGTAAGGTTAGTATACAATTTAAAAGTAAGGTTGTATACAATTTCAACCTGAAATATATTAAAAACTCTAAGATGAAAGTAGTCTCTTTTAACTACAAGGAGGTGTTATCAATTCAACACACACATACATATGTCAAAGCTTTACTTTTCACTGAAAGGGCCAGTATTAAAGATTCTTTTTATTCAGTACAAGTTTTAAACAAAAAAATTGCACTAAAGAGTTGATTGGAAGACTTATTTTTTGTCTACATGGCATTATTGTACTGTTATAAAGGAAAGAAATACACTATGATGCTATAATAATCAGTGTTTTGAACAAGAACACAACAAAATTGGTAGAAAAACTTAGTAAAAAGTAATATATATTACTGCGTTTTAGAGAGCCTTTTTGGATGCTTACTAGCAGTCTCTAAATATCATTTCTAAAAATTCTTTTTTTAATAAGATGTTATCAAATACGTTTATCAAATCATTTTTCTTGACTCTTCATTTCTTGCTAATAACTTTTTTAAACAAACAATGTTTTTATTAGCATATTTCTACTACATTAAAAAAAAATTATAATTTACAAATAATTTTTTTCGATTCTTTAAATCTTGGATTTATTATTTTTTTTTAATTTAAGGTCAAATAACAAGTATGTAAATTTTTGGCAGGTTTATTATTTGGTATTCACTTTATAAGTCAAAATTTAAAGAATTTAAAAAGTACTACTTAAACATTTTTATCAACTTTAAAAAAAGGTTTTTCTTATCATTGCAAATTATTGTTATTATAAATAGATTATTATTAGAAAAATTCCTCACGGATCGGTCTTTTAAGACTTTTCAGCAATTCATATTTAACAGAATCTTAAACTTTTGGATAAATAAAAAAAAAGTTCATAGCTGTCAAATCAGGGGAATAAGCGGACTACAACATTGCTCCACAATAATTAAGTGATTAGACAGCTAGGGAGTAACTTGTACATAAATATGTTCTATAAGTGGATTTTAAGAGGATGAGGTTTCTTGGTCTTGAATAATTTGTTATACAAAAAACCTGTAAATATTTACAGAGAAGCTCTGTTTGAATTGAATGGAATGGATTCTGAAGCATAAGAGATACATTTCTACATTAACTTTTTCAGATACATATTATTAGACCCAAAGTACAAAATAAGTTAAAATAGTAAAATATGTTGTAATCACAAACAATACAAATATTGAATACATTACAGAAACAAAATCATATACTGTACAAAATATTATAAACACTACACTAAAATCTGAACAGTCATATAGACTAGAACTTTGAGATCTCTTCATAAAAGAAAACAAATGAGAACTGGCAATACATTACATCAACTTAATATCTGTTAATCTGGTTTTGTAACATTTATAATATAAAAGACTGGCAGCTTGAAAATAAAGGACTGTTAATAAATCACTAAATGTGCTTAAAGCAATAGTTAAATTAGTATTTTCTGAAGATTAATCAATGCTCAGTGCAGTTTTCATTTTTCTAGGTTGTTTCATTACTTACTTATTTACTCCTCAATTCTACAGCCAGTGTAGGATCTCTGTTTCCATCAAGATGCAATTTCACACATCTCTATCTGCTGCTTTTCATCTCCATCATTGATCCTCGACAAATCATCTCCCACATTCACAATTCATCACCTCCTTGGTCTCCTCCTCATTCTGCAGCCACAAGGTTTCCTCAATAAACTCCCTTCACATTCCTGCCATTGCTCATCTACTCCACGTGTCCTAGCCAACTCAACCTTCTCAACTTATTTTTGCCAACAATATCTTGCCTGCCAAAAATTTCCTGCAATTCCTGGTTGTTACATATTCTCCACTCTCCATTTTTACATACCAACAAACATATTTTCCATAATATTTCCCTTTTCTAGATATGTCTCATATCTTCCATTTTTATTTATCAGAACCAACGTCTCTAAACCACACAAAACCACTGGCTTAATTACTCTGTTATAAAATCTCTATCTTAACTTTTCTTGACAATGGTTCTTGGTGACAGATATCTGATGAATTCATAATAACAGTAATCTTTGTCTTTATATCATTTTTGTCAGTTAAGACAGTACCAAGTACTTGAATTTATGAACCTTTTAAACGTATAATTTCCTTGAAATACTGTTCTAAAAAAACGCTGATTTCCTTGAAGTTCTCTCCTGCTGCAATGCATGTATTTAGTTTTGTTAACATTCACAATGAGCCCAACATATCTTGATCCCTCTTGCAACTGTTGAAAACCTTTCTCCAAAATTCTCCTATTTCTGGCAACCAAGACAATATCATCAGCATATGGCAAGTATTGCAGCATCCTATTCATGATGTTGTCACCTGGATTAACTAATATATTTCTCACCACCTTCTCCATGGCAATATCAAAACATATGATCAATAACATATAACACATTTACCTACCTTAAACCCACAGTAGACTGCTTCATTACTGCTAATAATTTTTAGTTAATGACTATAAATATTATTAACTTGCAGAATAACTATAAAAATAAATAAAGCTCAACATTCTTGAAGAACCAACTTCTCTACAAAAAATAAATAAAATGTGGAAGACTAAAATATAACCAATTTAAAAAAAAGATTTGTATAATTCAAGGCTACTGGTATAACACAATTATCATTTTTTTTCAAGTAGCTTAAAAAAAAAAAAGTATAATACTAATGTAAAAATTCAGACCTTACTACGAACCTAGGACCATTGGTTTAACTTCAAGTATAGTAGTATAGTATGACATAATCATATATTTAATGTATTATGCACTTTAAGATCATATTCATATAGTCAAAATCAAAGAGAAGAATATTTACAAATTTAAATGTAAGGTTTTTATCTAATTTTTTTTAATAGGAAAAGATCTAACAATCATTGTAAAGGCCAGCTTCATCAAAAGGTCTCCAATTATCTCTATGAGTGAAATGACATTTTTATTGATATTGATAAATAAATTGTGTGCAATTTGTAAAAAAAACGATTAAAAAATGGGGTTAAGTGCATTGACAGGTTTCATAGAGTTGCTGATTGTTGAGTTCATATATACAAAAGTTCAAAACTGAAACATAATGGATAAAATTAAATAAATTAAAATTAATTTAAATAATTACAAGCAATTGCTAAAAGTAAATGTGATATAATTAAGAATTCTCTTTGATTACTAACTGAAATATTTTACATACATTCTGGAACTAATATGATCAGCAACAGTAATACTATGAATGAGAAATAGGCAGACCAGCATTGCTGAAAAATTAAGTCACCAAGTACAAAAATAAACCATTATTTTTTAAAAAATAATGTATAATTTTACAGTAATCTGCAAGCAACAAAAAATGTTAACTGTAAATTGGATCAAATTGTGTAATTCTGTGATTTGCATGCTGAAATGTATAATGTGAAAATCGATAACACAGTCTTATTTAAATTAAATTAAAGGTATTATTAGAAGTAACAATTACTAATACCAGAAGGAAAGACTTGTCTCCCACTTCAGGATTTAAGAATAAATATTTATTATTTTTTTTGTACATGTTCAACATAGACATGAGTAAATTAAAAAAACTGTTAATAAAATATTACTAAATCATAATGGTGAAAGGTACTAATATAATAATAATGATACAGATTTATTGATAATTGTCTATAGTGCAAGCCTGTTATAAAACCAAAATTATGAATAAAACAATGTGCTTTAATTAAGTTAAGAACAATGGTATACATGGTAAGGATTGACATGAAATGAATGATTACTTGCTTAAAAATCTGCAGGTGAAGCAGTAAGGAAAAATCAAATACGTTAGACAAAAGTATAGAAAAAATACTTCAGTTAGAGAAGTGAATAAAAAAGCAACAACAGGAGGAATATCAAGAAAGAAATAAACTAAGCAAATGAAAGGAGCAATAGTAAATGAATGGTTTCTGTAAATACAAAGAAAGAAAATCTTAACAATCAACAGTTATAATGGAAGAAGTTTGTTACCACACCAGGCAATTAAGTACGTACTTTCATACATAATTAAGTGGAATATATTTTGTAGTGAAACTATATAGATTATGGTATTTGCATTGGACATATATTATAATTGCCTTCATCAAATAATTTTCATTACCTAAATTTCAGTCTGGTTCATCAGTAAGTTTATTAATAAGAAATAAATAAATTATGTAACATCATTCAAAGTAAACACTAAAAATATGACTAACACTATAATGGTAATATTATGATTATTGTATAAATTGTATTTATTATTAGATATAACAATTAGTTACTGAATAGGTTAAATTATTTAATAAGAATTGCAAAATTTTTACAAAGTGAATCCTTCTTTGTTCACACTTTGAGTAACAATTAATTTTGCTACAATTCTTTTATTAATAAATAATTTATGATTATTTTTCTTGTTTTTTTTTCTCTATAATAGTAATAATAAGAATTAAAAGAATTACTGAGCCTAATAAAACCTTTATATGGTAAATTGTATTCCTAACATTCTGATAAGACAATACCAAGAATGTCAGGCAGAACTTCTTAGAATTTGGAATATATGGGACCAGAAATTATGCCCATAACTGAATCCACGTTTCATAAATCATTTTGAATAGAATACCAAAATTGCATTATGTTGGGTTCTGTTTCATTGCATTTTATAGACATTTATTTTAGGTGAACAGGAATAGATACTGTTGAAAAAAGTCATTAATGGATGCAACAAAATTAACTATTGGTGGGAAGGCCTTTGGCTCACATTAGAATAAGTTTGTTTATCTCTAACCTATTATGTGTTTCATAAAGCTAGATTTGCTAATAATAAATAATTTCCTAATAATTTTCCTACATAATAAAATAAATGAAAAAATCACAATTCTTAAAGTTGCTTTAGATTTTTAGCTTTGACTGAAAAAAATTTAGCTTCCACCTTATTTTCTATTAAAAATAGAAGAAAAAAATATTTCAAATAGCAATTTTCTACAGAATAAATATTTTAAAACAAAAAAATTCTAAATCACCCATGAACTGATAAATTACACATAAAATTGTATAAATAACTATTTGAGCAAATATTTTTTCAAATACATTAAAAACTTTCAATATTTTAAAAAACATATTATACTAATAACATTAAAAAGTGATCTCCTTCAGATCTTTTCTAAATTCAACATCCTCCTGGATATGTTTCCCTTTTGGAGTAGTGACATGACCAAATCTATTATCTTCTAAAACAATAGCAGGTCTTCCAAAATCATCAGTCTCAACAAATAAATATCTGTATTCATACTGTTGATTATCATTCTGAAAAAATAATTAGATATTAGTAAAATAGCATACATTCAAAAAATTTTATTCTAACACCAATCACATTTTTAAATTGTCAACAGCTTTCAAAATTGAGACACATTATCAGTGTTTCTACTATGAAAAGAACAGTCAGTATCCATGATGAAGAGAATACGTTAGTACAAAATGGTAACTAATTCAGATGTTATAATAAATTGGATTATAGAAATGTTTTCTATATTTATAACAGATATACCAAGCCAGTCACAATTTATAAAGAGCTATAAAGGAAGAACTTTTTTTGTTTACTTACTTTTTAACATAGGAATAACAATGGCTGTTATTCCTATGTTTAGGAATTACAGCCATTTTAAAAATGAAAATAATATTTAAGGTAACAAAAATTAAAATTTAAGAAAACAATATTTTTATTTACTGCAACATCATTATCTACAAAAACATTAATAGCCCGTAAAAAAAAATATATATATTTTTTACATTATTCTTCTAAAAATAGATAAAACATATAAGTAGTGAATTAAAATAACAATTAAACACACATACTTTTTAAGATTTCTATTAAAAAGATTATCTTAAAAAAGAAGAATAACTGTGGTAATTTCAATGACCTTCACATAATGTGCCCGTCATGTATGTTTTATGTGATCAATTTTTTCTTAAAAGTTAGTTCTTTGAATGATAGATCTTGAAAATTACATTACATAATTGAAAATATTAATAAATAAATAATCTATTTATTGCAGAATATAATTATATATTAAATAAATAAATAATTATGAGTGTGGTATTTCATACATAACAAAAAGCAACTGCTCCAGAATTTGCTTGGTAAAATCAAAAGAAAGAATGCAAAAATCTTGATCAAAGCAACAATAAATAGTACAAAATAAATTAATAAACAAGATATAATTGTTAAAATTAATAAGTATATTAACTAAGAGTGATGCTATTAATAAATAAAATTATTACAAAATTATAAAAAAATCTTGAAGGTGTTAAGTAATAAATAATTGTTAAGCAAGTTTGCAGAAAATTCAGGTTATCTAATTAGTGTTATTTGTAAACTCATGATTACTGATAATGATTTAAATATTTCAAATATGTCAAGTTTTAATAATAAGATATACTTTGGAGATTTCAGGTATGATCAGAACATTAAAAAGATTATACTAAAAGGGCATGAGAAAAATGGCAATTAGAGTAATAGATTACCTTTCTATTTCTGTCAGCCTCGGGAATCACTGTAAGGTATTACCTCAGAGAATATGTATGAATGTAAATAAAATATTGTCTTGTACAGTCTCAGGTCAAACATTCCTCAGATATGTGACAAAGCAAAGGAAATCATTATTTTTTAAACGTTACAAATGATAATGAAAACTTAAAACAAGTTTACAGATCTAACATTAAAAAACATTATAAAGCAGATTATACGTTAGAAACAGGGGATGCTAAGAAAAATGAAATTTTAGAAGCTGAAGAATATAATTAAGTAATTGGATAACAAAGAATAAAAATGCATGATCATCATGAAAATTCTCAAAGAATTAAGAGAAATCGGAAAATTTCAGTTGTCTACACAGAAAGTAACTTATCACCTTCAAATACTTAAGGAAGAAGAATTAAATTAAAACACTTGTAAACATGAACCATTTTTAAAAGGTACAATAATTAAATTTGCAGAAGTTATTGAATAAAATATTAATTAAAGGCCAATAAATTTCTTCAAATAAAAAGGAAATTGAAATTAATGTTCTGAGAAGAACATCATAAATCACAATCTGTACAAAAATACTAAATTAACTGTACAGAAGATGATATCTTTTATTCTCTCCTTATCTTTCAATACTGTGAACTACTGAACTATGAACTTTCAGTGTGCTGTATTCCTATTCCTTTTCAACCCATCACTACCACCATCATTAGTCCAAATCACTTACCTATTCCAGTCTTGATCTTTCTTATAATTTTTATTTTATAAACAGGTTTGTCTTTTTTTTTTAGTACTGGTACAGCTAAATTATATTAAAAACTGGTTTGACAGATGGAATGTTTTTATACTATAATAGTATCACCATTTAAACCGATTAAAATTTTGCTTTTGTATACTGGATAAGCAACTTAAAACTGAATTGCCAGCTTGAATTGCAGTAATTTGAGTATCAACTTTAATACTGTTACTTCTACTACTGGCACTTTTTATGTCTGAAATACTACTTTTCTCTTAGTATCAGCTGTAAATTGCTCATGCTTCAGTGCAGCATTTTCATTTTTTACAGTTGTGTTTTTCAAAAATGCTTTATTCAATCGAAGAAAGGCTTGCTTAGGTAGATATGTTTTCTGAATCCTTCCAAGAAATAGTCCAAATTTCTTGAACAAATTGCTGAATGCCGGTATCTCAGTAAAAAGTAGCTAGCATACATGATTTGTTTAAGAAATGGCATACAACGAGGTCAAATGCAAAACAAAACTGGCACTCTCCTAGAGGCCTTAGCAGTTATTTAAGGAATTTCTGGGCCTGAAAAAATCTATATGCAAGTTATCATAACAAAGTGGTGTAAAATGCTCATCTTGCCATTAGATTCATGATTTAAATTTGAAACTACACTGAGTAACAACTTAAGAGAACAGGCCAAAACATTTTAATTATTGTGACTGGTTTCAAAAAATTGTCAATAGATAGATAGACCCAATGTTATACTTCATGTCAGGCATGGTTTCATTTATCTGGGCATGTTAATTTGCACAGCACCAGATAAAGAATGACAGAAAATGCTTACCATGTTTAAGTGTATATTTCACAATGAGAAAATGAATCTGATGTATGATGGCCAACACTTTTTGACTGGACTGTCAATACAGAAGTGAATCATACAATTTTTGAAGAATTGTACGTTAAAAAATTGTGGTGGGTAGTCTTGGTGTTCTCCCAATTTGTTTAGTTTCAATTTTTCCTTTGTGGCTATTTGAAGGATAGTTTATGAATCAAATCCTCATGCTACTGTTGAACTGATTTGTAAGCATTCAACAAAAAAATCAACAGCATTAATGTTTTGCATCAGATGACTCTCAATACAAACACTTGAGCACAAAAGTGGATTACAGTGTAGGGTGCTCTCTTTAAACATTTTTAATATGTAAACTTGCTAATATAAAAATAAAGAACTTAATTAAATTTAAGCTTCATTTTTTTGTTTCATTCATAAAATGTTGTATATCGCATTTGTGCTTGGTCTGTATCTGTTTGGTTTTAAGTAGCTCACTCTACTTTCTCAAAAACAATAACAAACAACATAATCTAAGTACATTGATCTTAAAATTTCCTTAGAAAATGCACTGCATATAATTCTGAATACATAATTTAAAAATTTTGCTAGCTAAATAGTGAAAGTCATCATGTTATTTTAATTTTCAATGAAGGAGTTTATCCTGAAATTTAATGAAATATACTTTGGTGCTATTTCATTCCTAAATTTTAGTTCAAACCAATCATTAAATCTATTAGTAATAAGGTTTGTGTTGGGAAATTAATTAAATGTTACATAATTACACAAACACCAAAGATTTATTTTACAATAAAATATTTTTTATTCATAACATTATGTTATAAGTAAACAGTGTATGTTATAAGTAAAAATGAGTAAACAGTTGTTATTGGTTTTCAGCAAGGTGTAACTGTTACATGATTACAAATCAGTCCAACTGTCAATATAATTATAATTTTGGCATAAATATAATTTAGGTAATTCATGTTATTTTTAGACAACTATGAACAAAAAATAATTGTCAATATCTTTCACAATGTGGAACCAAAGCTGGAATGAAAGTGCTATCATACACTTGCTTGTTTAGTAACTTACTCAGTAGAGATTAACATTGATATACTGTAAGTCCTGGATTTGACTTCTTCATTATTCAAAATTTTATTTAATTACACATAAAATGCTTACAAAGGAGAAAATCAAATAGGATTACTTAAAAGATTAAGAAAGTTGATTTTTGCTCATAGAAATAATTTTTATAAAATTAAGAAAAAATCAAATAAAATACCAATTAAATAAACAGAAAAACCACATCAATTATAGATTATAAATTAATTATAAAAGTGTTTAATATTTAATTATAACAAATACAAAGATAATACAAAAATAACTGTTAAAATACATCGGCCTCTTAATTATTTTAAAAATTATTCAGTATTCATTCTATAAAACACTGTTCAATTTTTTTCACTTTGGAAAGATCACCATAACCAAATCTATTATCTTCTAGAACAATAGGAGGTCTTCCTACATCATCAGGCTCAACAAATAAATATCTGTACATATAATTTCCGAATATGTCCTAAAAAAATAACATTACATTAATTGTTAGTATATTATGTTAAACAATACCTTCTAGTACAACCAAAGACGAAGCCTGACATTAGAATCATATCAATGCAAATTAATAAAAACTAGATATATGACCTATTTTACTGTTTACTCTTTTCTAAATTTACTTATATATAAAATTATTTCAGAAGTTATTTAGGAAAGTGACAGCTGGTTTTTGAATAAACTATCTGTGAGATCATATCTTTTTTATATTTTTGTATTTAAATATAAATTACTTTTATTTTAAATATTTATTAATAAATAATAAAAATACAAAACATATTAATGCTTCTTTACATAGCCACCCTGAAGTTCTACACATTTTTCGTGTGTGGAAAGCTTGTGGACCTCTTCATAAAAAATCTGAATCTTAAAATGCACTTCTTCAATATTTTTTTTTAATCAGTTTTGAGATTTTCTCATAAATAGAAAGCATTAAAATATACTCCAAAGCAATTTCTGTTGATGAGCTATTTGAAAACATTGAGAAGTTTGAATATTTAATTAAAAAAAAAATTTTAAAGAATAAATATTATTCATAAAAATTAATGATTTTTTAAAGAAAAAAATTCTAACATTTATCTAAAGAGAATGAGAAGAATTCAAATTGATAATATCACAATTATTTTTCTGTTTCTGTAAAAAAATAAATTCACTATCATTTAATTAAGTTTACACTTATTTTACATAAAGATTCTTCAAAATTCATTCGCAAAATTATACAAAAATTAGAAAGATAATCATCTTGCAGTAGAAAGATAATCATACAAAATTAATATTACTGCATATCATATCTTACAATTGATATGAAAAAATAATACTTTTGTAGATTCCTAGAAATTTTATCTAATAGAGAACTAGTAATTTAATGTATATCATCAATAATAACCTGCCATATTTCATTATAAAGCAACAAAATACTTATATAAAATTTGCTAACTCTCGCCTAGTAATGTAAACATATAAAACTATTGCGTACAAATTTTTTTTTTTAACCTCTGAAACCACATTAGGTATTTCATCAGAAGATAAAGATGAATGATGTGTAGCATGTGTGAAAATGCCATGCCTTACCAGGATTCGAACCTGGTACCTCCAGATGAAAGGCTGAGATGCTATCTTTTGTGCTACGGAAGTCGACCAATCCCTTATTAATTAAATAAAAACAAGTATACCATAAATCATGATGTCAAATTTATTAATAATTTAATGTTATCAATGCAATCAAAGTAACAAAATATTCACTAGAGGAAGTAAGAAAACAGTTTGTTGGAGAAAAACATTTTGTCAGATAATATGTAACCAAGATAACAATGATGAATTTAAGCTAACTGTAAATATTACATGAAAACTTCCTGGTGAAGGCTTCTTTTTCTAAAATCTAAAATTATGGTATTATGAGTCTGATGTTTGTGACTAATAAGGAAATGACTGAGGAAAACCTCACTGAACACTGTATACACAAGAAACTGAAAATGAAAGTAATCAGAGAGGAAATCTAAAGGGGCATAATTGAACTGAACAGAGTTTTTAAAGTTGTGTAACAGTACAATTAATATGAAGGAATTTGACCTGGATAATGATCATGATATTATAATAAAAAGAGAAAATGAAGAGGTCATTCTGTTTCATAAAGAATTTTTCTTGAGTATAGATTGATTGCTATGGAAAATTTATAATCTTGAATAACTGAGTTTGCCAATTCAAATGTTTCATAAAATCATTATTATTATTGAACCTATTTCATCTAACAAAGTTACATGTTATGATTAAATCATAAAAATTAAATTAATTAACAATATTATTATAATTATATGTAATGATATTACTTGCAATTACATTAGTTAGTTGAATTGAAAGTGGAGTTGGTCAAATGATACTCACTATTACATTAGTTTATTACTAGCTTGATTTTTGTAATACATGTTTAAAAAATTATGAGTTTATTCATTCAAAAAGATCAAGCATTGTCATTATTCATATCTATAATATAACTGAAACTGAGATGGTGGTTAAGAGTCTTATTTCAGTAAAAATACAGGTGAAAACCTAGTATATAGTTATAATTGCAAAAAATATAACAACTTATCTTGATAGGATTAGAATACTTTTATGACAAGTAATTGATATTAATTTTATTAGTTTTTTAATACATTTCAACATGATTTCCTTACTCAAGGTAAGATCAATGTGAAGTAAGATTAACTATTTAGATCATATGTGATAAATTGATGTTACTGGGCAAATGTTGAAAATAAAACATCATTTTATTCTTTTTGTGTATCTTAAGTACTTTTTTAAATTTTAATAAGAAAAATATTTTTGATTAATTATTATTTTAATATTAGTGTTGAATAAATGGACAATAATAAAAATATTTAACTGAATAAAGGTTTTTTCCCATGGTTTTTATCATTGACCATCCTTACTTCATAAACATAATTTCTATGATGTTTTTCCCTACTTCAATTGTGCAATTTCAGATTATACAGTTTTTTACTGGGTTAGCAATAACTATATCGGGTTACTGATAACTTTACTAGGTTACTGATAAGTTAAGTATAAAAACAGTTGATGAAATGATTTAAATAAGAATTATCAATTCTTCAAAAAATATCAATTATTCAAAAAAAAAAACAGAATGTATATAAACTTTTATTTAAGAATCCATAATAATTAACTATGCTTCCAACAACTATACATAAACAAATGGAAATTACTGAAAAAATTTGACCTCTCATGAGCTCACGCTTTAAAAAAAATAGATAAGTTTTAATGGTAAAATTGATTTGAACAGCAATCAAAACATATACAAAATTCAGAACTCATTCGTTTAAGGGTAATTCATTTTGGTAATAGTTAATAGTAACATTGCAATTTAGATCTTCAATTATTTAACATAATACACTAGTTACAAAATATATAAATATAGCGTAAAAATGTTAATTGAAAATTAGTACAATAATGACAAGAATTTCATAATATAAATCATGAGTTGAATACGTACTTCTTTCATTTCAAGAAAAACAGTTGCTTTACTCCGTAAGCCTTCAATATAAAACTTCATCCTAAGATGTTCAACTCCATCCTTCATATAAACAACATGACTGGAAAAATGGTAACAAAATATATTAATATTTACTAAAAATACTTATAAAAAAAATATTAGATTCTATAAAGCAAATTAATTAATTTTTTTATTATTAAATGAAAAGACATAATTTTTTGAAGTACTTTTCTACTAATGAAAAATCATCTAAAAATTTTTTTTCAAAGATCTAATGTAATAGTTGTTATTTGTTATGTTTTTAAGGCAGCACATAAAATAAGGAAATTATTTCAGTACGACAGTAGTTATCTAGTGAAGATAAGCTAACAGAATAGCCATACATCAATTTACTCTTCTTCTGTTCATTCTTTTACTATGATTGTTGTCGTTATCTAGTGAAGATAAGCTAACAGAATAGCCATACATCAATTTACTCTTCTTCTGTTCATTCTTTTACTATGATTGTTTTTAAAGTATTGAATTTGTGCAGCTGATATTCTTTTTTTCTTAATGTTCACATATACTTTGCCTACAGAATAAAGTGATAAAAAATTATGAATTTTGGTTTGGATTATAGAATAATCTGTCAAAGACCCCACCTGAACAAGTGCCTAACAAGTGAAAATGAACCAGTCATTTTATATGAATTGATATTTTGCATGACCCTACAGAAATTTGTAAAAAACTGAACCAGTATGAAAATTTTACCCAGAGATAAACAATGCTTAAAATTTTAAGCCAAATCCCCTTAAAATATCTTTCACAATATTTCCACTGAAAATACCTTCAAAGATAAAACCATAAAACCTAAAAAGCAAAACTTTACAAAACCAATTTCTTAAATCACTAAGTGTTCTGCATAAATATTATAAATTCCTGTTTTGAATTTTGAAATGGTATAGAATATGTATATATATACAAAATACAATAATACAGTGTGCTCATGACAAAAAAATGTTAGTAGTTTAATAAGAGATGGAATTTTTGAAGACAGTACTGAAGAGAAAATAATAAGTGAATTTGAATCTGCATCTTCTGAAAATAAAAGGAATTTGTCCATACACATAGATCTACAACAAAGCATTTAAAGGGTGACACCTCAGTAGCAGTAAGATCTGTGCTGCAAAAGTTGAAACACTACACATATAATAATTTTTTTTACATATTTCTGAACATATTTCCACATCATATTTAATATAAATGGTTTAATATATACTACTATGCATTTAAATAAATGAAATATTCATCACCAGAAAAAATTTAAGATGATATTTTGATTAGGATTTCCTGGTACTGCATAAGTACCAGTTACTAGGCAGAAAGTAGAATACTGGCCGAGTTTTAACATTAATCCCTAACCAGACTACCAGGGATGCACAATCATGTAAGTCATGACATCCTTATCAGAAACCAAGTATGATCTGATTTACATCTGTAGAACCCAAATGGAAAAGAAATCAAGCATAAGGAAAAACTTGAATGATGAGTATGGATAACAACTATTTATTATGGCTAATCACATGAGTCAAATCCACAGAAGGTTGCTTCAAGGCAAAAAATACTTACTAACCCATACAGATTTAAGAAGAGGTTTGACTGAAGATCTACAGTTGGAGTATACCGTTAGAATAGTTGATTTTTACAGCATAACAGTTTTGCATCATAACAGTTTTGAAACTTCTAGATAGAAGTGAACTTCTTTAACAGAAAGCAGACTATCATGTATCCAAATAACAAATGCATTTTTTTAACAATGAAATAATGAACTATAAAAATAATTTTCAGTGGAAACAATTTTAAAAAGGATGAATTGGTTGCAATTTTGCAGAATTATTCTGCAGTTATTATCTATCATAGAACAGTCAAATCAAAATATAAATTTGTAGATATGGAATTTTGAACAAAAAACAAAACACCAGGTCTCATGCATACCAAATTTCAGAAAGAAGATGGATGGGCACTGATGGCTCCTTCTCAATGTAATGAGGCGTTGTCAGTGCTCAATCAGAAAACATGTTGCAATGATGCTGATTTACCTTTGTAACCAATAACTCTAGAAGTTTCATATGTGTTCTTTTCACAGTCAACATATAACTATCTGGTGTAATACAGTAAATAAAGGGATTTTTTTCTGGTACTTTGAAGTGTTTGAGAGAACAATCACAATGACTTCTAATGGTTGGTAAATGTATATGCTAAAGAGCTTTTTTTAGTTTATGGTAGCATTACTTGTAGTTTTAGTGTTGTTAATTAGTTATTAGTAATAATTCAATTAAATAACCAAAATATTGGGTCCCTCAGCTAAATTTCAGTTGCTTGGAATGCCAGCCTCTGTGGCGGAATGGTAGTGTCTCAGCCTTTCATCCGGAGGTCCCGGGTTCGAATCCTGGTCAGGCATAACATTTTTCACACAAGCTACAATTCATTCATCTCATCCTCTGAAGATATACCTTAACGGTGGTTCCGGAGGTTAAACAAAAAAAAAAAGAAAAAGTTGCTTGGAATGGTAAATGATCTAGTAACTTGTAAATCTATCTCCTACATTTTTTTATTTATTTATTTTTGCTTATGAAATCAGAATAGTTTTCAGTTATGCAAATTTGGCTGTTCAAACACCTTGTTTAGGAATTTACTTTGAATGAAACATTTATTCACTTAACCTAACTCCAGCAAGTTATTAAATGAACATAACACTTATAATTTTTAGTACAGGAGGCCATTCTCTTAGCAAAAGTACTATTAAAATGCTAGATATCTAATACCTTACTTGATAATAAGCATTGCTGGAATGCTCAAATTGAGTTATTAGATTTTATACAAGGAAATTCATATATGGTTTCCCAAAAAAATCTTATCATTTATTTTGATTTATAATACTTTTTTTAAATTTATCACCAATTATATTTAAATTTTTCAGGGAATGTAACAGTACAGTTAATTACATATTACTGCTCCAATAGAAAGTAATCAGATTACTCACTAGGTCCTACCCACATGAAAATTATAAGATTTTTTTTGTCCAGGAAAGAGTTATAACCACTTTATATGCCTACATCCTGAATTCATTGTGCACGAACCAGTTGAACGTAAAATTCACGACGTATTACACGTAACTAGAATATATATTCTAGTCATCCGTAATAATTTAATTTAAATCATGGAATAAAAAGCACAAAAGTTGTAGAATAAAAGGGCTAAGAGTTTGTAACAAGTTACTCACAGATCGAATAACATGTTTGTAATATGTATTCACATAAAAATTTAAAGCTTTCTTAAATTTGAATCCTGCTTTCTCAGTTGAAGGGTCTGGTACTTTTTTTGAATCCAACAGCCAATTAAAAACATTTGTTTTAACAAAAACAAAACTTATATTTAACCTAACAATAAATAATCAAAATAATTTTTTCAAGTGCCTTCTAATAACTGCTGCCTTCTAACCATGTATCTTTACTTACATATATATTTGCCAACCAACAAATACGTCTTTGCACTATAATTCAGTTTCATTTCATGCCTCTTTTTACAATATTTTACAGTGTGCAATATTTTAATTTCTTGCAAAAATTTCACTGCTTTTTCAGAACTATTAACATCTCGAACAAATGAAGTAAAAGTGTACGGAGCAATTCTATTTAGCGATATAATAAAATACAAATCACAAATAGTCAGAAGAAATAAATATGAACACTGTACTCTTCACAGGTTATTTTGAGTTATTTCTTTGACTTAATTTATGTTTATTGCTTCTAAAAAAGTAATAATTCATCTATTAAAATAAAAAAAAATTTTAAATGTGACAGGTGAATTCGGAGATTATAAATATAATATAATCAACCAAACTTAACCTACGCTCATTTCACTTGCTAACCTTGACTATTTAACAGTAATATTGTAATTATTTAAATAATAGATTCAGTACTCTTTCAGTTATTTCCAGACTTAATTTTTGTTTATTGCTTCTTAAGTAATAACTAATTTATTAAAATTAAAAAAAAGGTTGAAAAAAGTGGCTGTAAGATACTGAAAAAGAAAAAGTTTTTTTAATTAGGTAGCACAATCTATAAATTAAAAAGTAAACAATATTTTCCTACATTAAATTTGATAAAATGACTGCAATGTTTTTAATTCTCTCATATAAAAATTTATATCCACTGTCGTTTTTTCATGTCCCTATTATTAATATAAATATTTTCTATTAATCATGTGCCTTTACTGCCAGTAAGTCAGGTTGGATTAGAGATATCACTTTCATTTCCTGATTAATAACATAAGATAAAGAAAAATCTGTTACAAAAAAATTGTCTAAATTCACCTATGAAGTAACAACATACCTCACATGTCGCCTCCTTCCTCTTCTTGTTTCTTCACCAAAACCTTTAATTGGCTCACCAAGTGCATTCTGTACATTAGGATCATTTCTACACCTTTCAAGAGCTTTAGAATAAATATTATTGGGGCTTTTATTTGAAAAAAGTTCCTTTAATACAGTGTAAAATATTACAGCAGTAATTCCAACACCTGCTATTATTACACCCATATAGCTAGCAGTCTTTGTAGTTTCTTTTACTTTTGCAAATGTGGTTTGAACTTCACCCCCAGACTGCCTGACAGACATAGATTTAGAATCTACATTACTGTTATCAGTATCATTTTTAGTTGAAAATCCTTTATATATTAAAGTTGATTTTGTTCCCAGAAAATGTGCAACATAAAGTATGCCTCTATGAATTCCTAGAGGTGAAGTCGTACGAGCCAGTGGAAGCAACTTGGCCATGTTTATTATATTAAACTGAAAAAAGAAACATAAAAATTACAGTAATTTTATATTTAAAATATACTCACAATTAGAAAATGCTGAATGGTAAAGAATGCTTTACACAATAACAGTAACTAAAGAACATCATCAAATAAGTGAAAAAATATGAAGATACCGTTTTAAATGAAAGACAACTTGAACATTTCAGCACAATTACAATAATAATTCTTTCACTAAAATGAATAAATAATATTAAAAATAAACAATAAAGTTGTGTTACTGAAATCATTAAAAAAATATTTTAATAGTGTTAAAAAATTAAAGGTGAAATTTTATAAAATTTACTTAAAAGTATGTGCAATACGCAACTTAACTGTTTCATACATCAGCGCCAACACCAATCTCTGTTTCCAGTAATGATACAGTATACAAAATAAACCTTCATTACTAAAATTATAATTTTACACAAAGAAATATGGGGGCTAAAATTCGAAACCTTTCAGAAAAATAAACATAACCACACCAGAACATCAACAATTTTTACGGTAAATTACAAAACACTTTATATAGAAACTTATTAAATTTTCACCCTGTAACAACATCAAATTTAACAGTAGTTATCTCGGTAATTTTACAGAACTTATGGAATTTTTACCAGAAAATTTTGTAACAATCCGTACGAACATCCAAAACAAACAACCTGATACTTCTAGAGATAAATAAGAAAAACAAAAGAATCAGAATACCTTCTGTTCAACAGAGTAATTAATAATTCTCAATTTGACATAAAATGTAAAAATAATGGTTACAGATTTACGTAAGATTGGTATTTAGAGCATAAACAGTTTCATTTTACGTGATAAATAAATTAAAAATATGACCGACCTTTCCAACGATTTCGTAGTTTTATTTTTTTAAATTAAATAACAAAATTTAAAAAAATTATTGTTATTTAAGTAATAAGTAAAATTTAATAATAAATAAAGATTACTCACAAACTACATCATAACAGAATTAATTGATAAAACTAGGTCACTTTGAGGTTATATCATACACTCATTTGACTAACATAGTACAGTTTTACGTGAGTGAAATTAATTGACGGTAGATGGTTTTACTATCGCCGTTGCTATAGCAACATCCCTCAGATCTCAAACAAACTGTGCCGCCGGCTTCTCACCGGTTGTACGTCGTTGATTGAAATTTGTTAAAAAAGAAAAATAATACGAATTGTTCTCAAAAAAAATGTACGAAATATTTTCAGAATGTGTAATGTATAGATATAAAAGTAGATTCTGCTCAAAGGGAACAATATTTGTTTTCTTCACTACCATTTTAACACTGCTGTTTCCATTGATGTTTACATATAAAAGTCATGGTAAGTTATTTTCTTCTTTCTGTCTATGCGTGTGTGTGTGTGTATTTGTGTGCTCACGCGAGTGTATGAAGAAAAAACCATTCAAAACCAATCAAAAGAAAAATGCTAATTTCAAAGTACTGTACAAAGCTTTATTTTTAATTTATTACATTGTAGGGGCTTTATATTGAAAGTACTTTCTGAAGTATTTCAATATTTGTCAGTATTTGGTTTTATTTCATAGAGTATTGGATAGTCAAATTTGTTTTCAGTTAAAACTGATTATCATATAGTATATTAAATGAACAGTGGAAAAAGTAAAGATCCAACCTGCCTATAAACAATAACATTAAGAAAGTTTGAATGGCACATGGATGAAATTCTATGCAACAACTACCGCATGAAAATAAACAAGAACAAAACGAAAGTAATGAAATGTAGTAGAAATAATGTAGATGAACCACT
>JAAAKQ030503493.1:2895-15028 GCA_010016005.3 Zanna intricata | reverse complement strand
ATATATATATATATATATATATAGATTAAATGTACGCAGTTGAAAGTTTGATAAAACAGTAAAAACTGAACATTACGGAACTTCACAAAATTAAACCTTTCACATTATAAAAATCAGAGTGTAAATAAATCTAATTGGCAAAACAACAGCACGACCTATTTTTTATTATTTTTATGTTTATTAAGCACCCACGCAGCAAATGGAACCACCGTTAGGTATTTCATCAACCGCTGCGCAGTGCATGGCAGCAGGTTATCTTACTGACCCCCCCCACCCACAGTTTGGATCTAATAAATGGATCCCTCCAACCGGGTCTTCCCGGTCTCACCAAAACATCCCGACCCTCCGCTTGTGGAGTGGTGAAATGCCCCTCCTCCAGGGAGCTACCCTTCCCGTCCTTACTGCTATCCCTACCGAGAGCTGAATGTGAATTTCGCACACCCGGTCCTTCCCCTTGAATTTCTCAAACCTCGAGGGCCCCCATTCGTCATCACAAGTACCCCGATCTAGAACACGCTTACATGTGTTCCGGACCAAGGCATCCTCAGCAATTGGGCTGCCTCCCTGGCCCTAAGCATCGCCAGTAAGCATCGATTCGCCCCTAGGCGTCCATCTCGTTGTTTATCGCCTCTTTAAAATTTTTTTTCACGACGTGTTGCAACACAGTTATAACAACGTAAGTCTATAGTTCTCTTATCATTTAGAAATAAGCACATTACATTTTTACTTCAGACATCATAATTTTCGATTAGTACAAGATAACATATATTTACAAGTAATCATTATAAAGAAATTAGCATTCATTCCTTAATTTGTTCCTTGAAGCACAATTATAGTGATGTGCACTATCATCTATTTCCGGTATTCAAAGATATGTATTCCACATTTCACATCATTTATCAGAGTTTATAAGAATTAGTAGTACAATATATCATATTTACAAGTTACACAAAAAAGAATGTAATAATGATTATCTATTAACATACATGAAGCACGTTTGTTAAGCGTGCGCCTTTTCTTAGCTCCATGTATTTGGAGATATTTATGCAACATGTTACAGTGTATACAAGAAATTTTAAAATTACAAGAAAAAATATAACATAGCATATATTTATCTAAGTGCCAATGAGGTAGCTCCCACGAACCAGCTACTCTCGCAGTCTCACCCGTTCTTAGATGGCACTCTCCTCATATAACCACCTCTCTCTCTTTGGTGGTCAGTATTCTGGAGGCTTGCGACGATACCTCTTTCCACTGTCTTCTTCCCCGCAGCATAAATTAAACCAGATTATCCGGGGTGATCCAACCTAGGCAGCTAGTCTTTTCACCCATCTGCACCGCCTACATTGGAAAAATTTGTGCTCTGGGATAGCTTCCTCCTCACAGTAAATGCAGGTCAAGATGTTTCTCCTGCCGAATCGGAACAGGTAGACTCCGAATTTTCCGTGGTCCAAAAGAAGGTGAGGTAATAGTTTACCTCCCCGAAACCCCTCCAGAGCCAAGGCTCCAACGCTGGGCCAGTCATCTTGTCCACGCGCCGTTCACGGCCGCTTCCATTCCGCCTGCCATTCTGTCGTATGTCGCTGCCTGGCTTTCCTTTTTGTTCATTCCCACATACATTCTCTTCATTTCTAATGCTCTCAGATGTATCGGGGAAACACCAGCTATGACTTCCGCAATTATGCTGGAGACGGTCCGGTAGGCCGAGATAATTTTAAAATGGGTTGGCGTTGCAGTACCGCCATCTTGTTTATATTTCTCTTTACGATAAACACCGTATGCCAAACCGAAACTGCTTAAAGCAGTATCGAGTTCCCCACGGACATCAAAATATTACTATAGGTAAAAAAGCGTAAGTTTTAGCATATAAGTATTTTTAATCATATTACTGTATTATTGTAATTTTTGGTAATCTATGCTTTGGTTTTATCTAACCGCCTAACATTAATTCTGAATATTTGCATTGCGTAGTTCACCGTATCTACCCTGTCACAGTACATGCAAGTGTCACAGTATTAATAATACGATCAAATAGGCTCTGGATAAATTTTTGTTTACTTTTTAAGTATTACTTAACAAACAGGATAATCTTGTACAATTTGGCTCTAAAGCCCTACTATCAACCACATTTATTATATTTTAAGAGTATCACAGGCGATGTTTTTTTACCTTTTTAATTCGCCTTATAGTTACCTAAAACATTAAAGTTCCAACTTCCCGCTGATAAGCCAATTACAGGTAACTAATAAAATTAAACAAAAAGAAAAATTTAACAATAATTCCTTTTTATAAAACCCAAGCCTTTATTATTACTTCTACACCGCGGCTATTATTTTTTTTTTTTTTTGTAACCATTTAATAAATATTTCTTTATCATAATGTTCACTCAGTTTTACCATTTCTAGAGCAATAGCTTTCCAATTACAAGCCACTTTACAAGTAATTGATAATTCAGTCAGAAATGAATATATTTGAAAATGAAAAACAAATCGATACATTTGTTTGCATGACCTATATAAGAATATAGCATAATACTTCGAAGCATCAATTATTGCCATAGAAACAGAATCGTTGTTAAAAATAATTTGTTTTTTAAATACAGCATTGTTAATTGCTGCGGAAAATAAATAGTTTTATCATATAAATTCATACCTTTGAGCAACCGTAAAAAAAATAAGTATAGAAGTACGTGTAGTTTATAATGGTATATTAAAAATAAACATTTTAAATTGATTTCTATGTTAGTTTGACGTATATATATATATATATATATATATATGTTTAATCTGTTTTTAATTCAACCAAATAAAAATAATTGGCTAATTTTAGATAAAAACTACTGGATTGTATCAATTTACAACTGATGTTGTTATAGCATAATATTATAGAACTTTACTCTCGTTTTAGAAAAAATAAATCTTATTAATGTATTGTATATTTCATTCAGCATTTAAAATTTGGAAGACAAGTGAGAAGATAAGGTGCAGTCATGTCAATTCTTGGCTTTAGTTACTGTAAATCAAGCGTAACGATGAGAAGAATTTTTAACATTTTGTTTCCTAATACCGTTCATCGTAACAATTGCTTATTACACACATTTTAATATTTCTGTATACATTTTCTTGTATACCATCTCATGAAAAATAAAATATTGTATCGATTTTTAAAAAATAACCATTTGTCCTTAAGTTATTATTGTGTAGTAGATAATAATCTGGAAAGATAGTGGTTCAGAACGTTCACTAAGTCATGGAACGAAGGAAAAGAGTAGTCAGGTAATGATTAATACGAAGTATTTTTAGTAAAAAAACGTATGGATATAAAAAATTTGAGTTTATTGTATTAAAAAAGTAAAGCTATAATATGTATAAGCTATCATACTTAACTTCATTTTACGCCTCAATAAAAAACAATTAAAAACTTTGAATTCTTTATTTATTCAATTTTTAATGCTAATAAAGTTGTGATATCATTAAATTTAGTTAGTTTGTGAGTTTTCCATTGAGGCTATTTTATTTAAAATAACTCAAATGTAATAATTTGGCTATAAACGCATCGGTATAGATATCAAATGATAAGTCCGGTAAAATTATAGAACCAAACATAAACTTTATCGATTCAATTGAACCATTCTAAATAACATCTATTTTATTCCAGTGATTTTATTTGAGAACTATCAAAACTGTATAAAGTTATCATCCATGCCATTCAATGTTTCCTCTAAATCTTTTTTACTTTCAGCCAGAATTACTATATTATCAGGAAATAGTAGCATCTTTATCTTTTCACCTTGCATTGTTTCTGCCGATCTAAATTGTTCTTTAACTAAATGCTAGTTCTGTGAAAAAAGGAACGGGGATAGGAAACATCTTTGTCGGACTCCCTTTTTTATTGCGGTTTCTTTCTTAGGTTCTTGAATTATTACTGTTACAGTTTGGTTCCTGTAAATGTTAGCAATTGTTTTTCTATTTCTATACTTGAACCCTAAATTTTTAAAAATTCTGAATATTTAATTCCAGTCTACGGTATCAAATGCCTTTTCTAAGTCTGTAAATTCTGAGTATGTTAGTTTGGTTTTCTTTAATTTTTCTTCTACTATTAGTTTGAGCGCTAAAATTACTCTCTTGTCGCTTTAATTTTTCTGAAACTAAACTGGTCTTCTACTAACACTTTTTCAACTTTCCTCTCAATCTTTTTTTACAGAATTCTAGTTAAGATTTTTTATGAGTGAACAGTAAAGCTAATTATTCTGTATTCTTCACATTTATCTGCTCCTGATTTCTTTGGTATCATGACAATAACACTCTTTTTGAAGACTGACGGAAGATTTATTCTTTTTCGTAAATATTGCAAATCAGTTTGTATAATTTATCTATTGCTTCCTCACCTGCATTTCGAAGTAATTCTGCAGGAAACCCGTTTATCCCAGAAGCCTTTCTGTTACCATATGTTTTAATGCTCCATTAAATTTAGATTTCATATTATACCTCCCTTTCATCCTCTTCGGTTTCCTCTTCTTCCTCCAGTCTTCTGGAGGAACTGGAGTTCTTCCTCCAGTTTCTAATTTATTTCTCTGTATAACTTTTCAATGTATTCCAAATCTATCGAAATTTTCTTTCGTAATATAAATCAGCGTACTACCCTTATTTAAAATATTATATTTTATTATATTTAAATTTAAAGTATTATATTTTAATTTATGTACTACAAAATTCTCCTTTACTTTCCTGAATTTTCGTCTATTTTACCAAAGATCATTTCTCTTTCCAGTTTTAAAACTTTTTTGATCTGCTCTTCGTTCGCTAATTGGTACTTACTGTTTATAATATTTCTTAATTGTTGGTAGTTTCTTTTATTATCTTCATCACTATCATTCTTATACTATTTATTTTCATCTATCAGCTGCAATATATCCTATGATAACCAACATTTACTGCCAGTTCTGTTTGTTCCTCCACGTTCGCTTCTGCTTATTTAAGAATTTTCTTTTTAACATTCTCCCATTCTTCTTTTACATTTTCTACCTTATCTTTTTTACTCAAATCTCTTGTGATATTCTCTTCAAAAATCTTCTTTCGCTTCTCATCAATCTTCCTCAAGCTTCTCAAAATTCTACCGATTCATCCGAAGCCTTTTCTTCAGGGTTTTAGTCCCCAATTTAAATTTTATTATCACTAAATTTTGGTCGCTATCAATGTTCGCTCCAGGATATGTTTGCAGTTCCCCTGTTTCATTTCTTTGGCACAGCTCGGTGTTCACCAACAATATTTCCTTCCTTGCCTTTTCCAATTCTTGCATTCCAGTCTCCAACTATTATTAAGTTTTTCATCATGGGTACTTGTAGGCATAAAGACGATAAAAATTGTTGTCGGATTAGATTTTTATTTTATCCTTATTACAAAGATTCTTTCGCTAAGCTTTTTGAAATACTCTACTCTCTTCCCTATCTTCTTGTTCATTAAGAAACCTACTTCTACCTGCCCTTTATTTGACACTGAGTTAGCTATTCTAAAATTATCTGACCAAAAGTCTTCTTCCTCTTCCCACCGAATCTCGCTAATTCCTACTAAATCTACATTTAATCTATCCATTTCCCTCTTTAAATTTTTTAATCTATCAACCTTTTTTGGACTTCTAACATTCAACGCTCCGACTCATAGAATGTAATTTTATAATTTTTCGGTGACCCTTTCCTTAGTAGTCCCTACCCGCAGATCCGAACGGGAATATCAGATCCGAACCGGAGTTTATCTCCGGAATATTTTACCAAGTAGGGGCCTCCATCTTTGTAAAGTGAAAATACAGAGAGCTACATTTTCTTGGGAAAAAAACAGCTGTTTTGAGCTGCGCATTGTTTTGTTTTGAGCTGCGCAGTACTCAGAAGACTGAGTGATGGCCGTTTAAGTTCTCGTGACCTACGCCCTTAGCAACTACTGTATGAACTGCTGAACTCTTTCAGCAATCATTCCTTAGTCTGTTTCTCGACAGATACCTCTTCGATATGGTTCACCTTCGGTTTATTACTCTGTATCACTGAGCACTCGAGTTCCCACACCATCGGCAAGTCTCATTATTCATAGTGGGAAAATGCGCGATATTAAGATTGAATATGCGGAATCACGAAAAATTTTGAATGTTTTGCTATTACTGATCATAGATTTTAGCCTTATGCGTTTTCCGATTGCGTTATATTCAAACACAATCATATTTGTAAATCCTAATCTTGTACACAAATTAAAATATCATGGCTTATCATTCCAAATTTATCATCCTATTGTAAATAAGCTTAAACAAGAGCAGCTTCCTATTAAGTGAAACACATCCTAATTTTACCATTAGAATCTACAAAACGAAGTTAAAATTAATTTTTGCACACGAGGTAAAAGGTAATTTATAGATATATCCTCATGATATTTTCAGTATATCTTTTTATTAAATTAAAAAAAAAATAATATTATAACGATTAAGAAAAAATGATTAAGTTTTATGCAGACACAGTAATACTAGCTGCCGATAACCGAGATGAACTTTTTCTTGAACTAAAAATTTCTATCGCAAAAAAGTAAGTTGACTATGAATGACATCAGTCCGTGCTAATAGGGATAAATAAATAAATAAATTAATTAAAAGTATTTATGTCATCACTGAATAAAAAAGTACGTACATTGAAAAAAGTATTCATTCAATGTTTCCCTCAACCTTAAATAAATAACAATTTTTTATTTAAAGTATTACATCTTTTAAGAAGGATATCTCGATATAGTAATTCTAAAACCAAATAAAAGCCATTAAACAATCGATGAAAACAGCTCTTCATTCCTTTTAGATGACGGTCACGATTCTCTTTCATTTAAAGCTGTTAAAATCTAATATGCCTCTTCAACCTTTCAAGAGATGTATGGAAGCCACGTGCTCTGCTCTGAAAACTCTCTTTTACTTTCCTAATAAAGCGATTCAGTTGAAACTTTTACGTTCTATCGCTGAAGCACAGCGTTATGTATCAAATAAAATTTTATGTAACTTACAAACTCTTTCTGGAATAAAATGTTTTTTATCATGTACTATTGTTTTCAATAAATGTACTATCGGTTTTTCAACTTTAAGGTTAGAGTGAATCATCTCAAATAATTTTATATTTCGAATTATTTCAAAATAATCTTTCTGATGTTTTATTAACAAGTAAATATTTCTATATACGAATTTCATTATTTTTTAAAAATATATCTTATTAATACCTCTATAATGTGCTTATTTATGCCGATAAATAAATAATAAATATCGATAAATATACGATAAATTTCTAGGTGAATAGAAATCTAAATAAAAATTAAGATCAAACTAAAATAATACAAAACAGGAAGTATGATGAGTGTATAACCCTAAAAAAAAAACAAACTTAATTCATTTTAAATGCAGAAATATTATTTAGTCTAAAAGTAGGTTCTTTTCAAAGTTTTTTCAATCTGTTATTATTTCAGTTACGCAAGTTGAGAAATTTTTTACAGTATAAAATTGTCCCATGACAATTTATTGTCTTTTTATTTCTTGTTTCTGGAAAAATGAATATTAATATCAGGTCGTGACTTCGCGCTTCACTACTCTTCAACTGCATGGTAGGAACTAACGTTCGTTCAAATTTCTGCATCTTTCTAAAAAAAAAAAAATTATTTCAGTTACTATCAGTTAGTCATTTACTAAGATATCATGATATTTGTAGCATACAACGACGTTTATGTCAAATCATTGATTCTAGTTTTTAATTTTAATATCTAACAAAATATATGATTATTTTCTTTTATTTTCACCATACTACAAAAAATTTGTTTAATTTTTATTTACAAAATTTTTTATAGTTTGTTTTTCCAAAAATTTGTGATTTAAATTTATATTTTGATGATAATTTAATGCATGTAAACGAAAAATATCTCGCTCGCCATTATGTAAAATTAAAAGTTTTATAATTGTATAATTATGAGTCATTGTATAGAATTGATCAATTATTGCGTTTAAAGAATGACTGCAATTTTGGTGGTTGCAGCTGGGCCTTTCATATGGCGGTCCCGGGTTCGAATCCTAGTCAGACAAAGCAGTTGTCATACGCTTTAAATTTCCATTTTCACATATCCCACGTACAAACTTCTTTATGATGAATAAATTCATCAAAAAAAAAAGAAGAAAAATCGTATTTAATAACTGCGGCAAATTTACGGGTAATATTTAAACTAATTCACAGCTACTTAACAAAAAACTGTTCATTATTTTTCGCTTTTATATTTTAGAAGTAATATTTTTTAGAAAGGTAGAGGAAATTCGCCTTTGGATGGCAAAAATCCTCCACAACTTCTACTCAGCAAGTTCTCCCCCCAAAGTCTAAACTAGTTTTTTTTAAATTAGCATTTTTTTAGGGTCATCATCAAATTAAAAACGTTAGAGACGAGGGACATTCAACGTAATTAAACATTTTTTCTAAAATTCACACGTAATGAAGGTTATCCTCTAAGATTTGAATTTTTAATGATTTTTTGCTATTTCATCAAATAAATATTCAATTTTTATTTGGGAATTCTTTTTCTACAAAACAAGTTAAATTCAGCTACAATTGATATCCTATTTCCTATATTGTAACTATTATCAGATAGTTCATTAATAACAAAAAAAAAAAAAAAAATTGAAGGATCATCACTTAACGGTCAAAATCAGGAAAGATAGATTATTTTTATTGGGGAACGTTCGTAAGACTTCTCTTACTACTGTGTTAATGAGCAATTAACATTTGGTCTAGTAATCATATTCGTTTGTTTCAATTTCATCGAATTTGTGTCGAAGAATTATGATTTTTTTTTTAGAGGTTCTTGTAGCTTAACTGGAAATATTTAAAAGACGTATTTTTAATATTGAATTATGAGAGTGGATTACCACTTTTGGAGAATCAAAAGATTGGATTTTCTTTTTAGAAGTTGAATAATAAGTACGTTTTTCGAAGAAGATAGAGGTAAATCATATTTTTAAGAAAATGTTTTTATTAGTTTTATATTAAACAATTTTTATTAAGTTCAAATTTATAATAAATAAAGACTGATGTAATATTATACCTCTTCTAGAAATATAAGAATTTATTAAAAGAAAAGCAGATAATGTCTTATAGTACAGTAATAAGACAAGATCATTATTAAAAATAACGAAGTCTTTAGTGATATAAAATAACAAAGGAAGAGGAGCTTTTTTATTTTTATCTATTGTTTTATGAACTTTTTAAAAAATAAAATCTTTTTTTCATTTTTTTTTCTAACGTGCACGTTACAATATAGTTAACTAGTGAAAAGTAAGCAACACCCCCCCTCCAAAACACACAATGGGATGAGGATGATTTTATAACATGTAAATGAGGTGTAGTCTTCTAAGCTTCAGATCAACCACTCCTGAGACCTGTGGTTAGTTGAATCCCCACTACCAAAGTGGATCGGTATCCGCTATCTAGTATTCAAATCCGTATAAAAGTATTAAGATTTGAACTTCAGAATCTTTGGGTTCAAAATCATCTGTTAAACAACTGATTTGCTACGACAAGTTAACCACTAGCCCGGTGGGCTTAAAATTAAATAGTTAAAAGTTAATTAATTTAAAGAAATAAAATTTAATTTTTTTTTTTACAGGGAGTTGATAATTTTCATATTTTTCATCAGTCAGATAATCAATTTTTTTTATTATTTGCAAGCCTAATAATTTTTTTTCTTTTAATCTTAACCAGTTGGACCAATATGTTTTGGAATCAGGTCTACAGTAATATTAATTATACTTGTTGCCTAATTTACTTCATATTATTAATTAGAATAATAAAAAATAATATAAAAATATATATAATACATAATATATATTGTATATGTAATATACAATAATTGTATTTATAATATAAAATATTAATATAATATTTCTTTGTTTGCTTTCAATTTCCTTAGGACATTTAAAATTTTTTAAACTTTTCTGGTAACAGCTATCTTAATAAGATTTATTTATTTAAATTTATTTACATTCAATATAATTTATTAAATCCACTCATGTTCAATAACCTTGCCTTACGTGTATGTACAAAAATTTCCATAAATGTTTGAAGTAATGATATCTCTCAGTGATGCGAACAGAATAAAGAATAATGCAGAAAGATTTAATTGATATAGAATAAGTGATTTAATTTTTGTTGATTAATTTTTTCAAATTAGAAACCATGTAACAGATGCAATATAAGTATTTAACTAATGTTCGCGTTCAATCTATTTAATTATTATAATGTGTTAAATGAACTATTATTCTGAGTAATTTCTTCGTAAGTAAGTGACGTAAAAAGATAAACCTTTTGTCATAAAATAAGAAGAAAACTTTTGTAAATAGTTCAAGGGTAAATTTTACCAATTTATAATATTACCTTGTCAAAATTATTTACCTGAAGGAAAGAAAATTCATTCCCCTCATTAGAGTGTTTGATGTATATAAATTTATTAAAAAGAGTATTAGAGCATTTTAAGAGAAACATTTTAATTGAAAAGTGCGACTTTATGTGACAGAAAAAACCTAAACACTTTATAACCAATTTAAAGTACACTTGTAAGATAATGTTGTTTAAGTTAAGCTCGTAAAGTACTGTTATATTTAATTATTTTGTTCCTCTCGATAAAAGCTGAAGGAGAAATTTTCTCGTTGTTCTTATTCCCTATCTTAAATTACCATCTCTTTTTATTATTTAATTAATTGTCTTTATTTATTGTATTTCAGTATATTAAGACGTAAAAATAAACATAAATATTGGTAAAATGTCACATAAATAAACAGAAACTATATTTTAGAAATAACGTTGTATAAATCTGGTAGAAACTATTAAAGTTATCAAAAAGAATAAACATAAGTTTTTTCAACCTCACACCAGGCTATAAGTCCAAATATAGACTGAACTTGGTTTTCTCCAGCAGATGTATCTGGATTTTCTTTGCTCTCTGATGTTTAGAAGACCAGGAATTCTCATTAAAAAGCAGATATTCATTAGTCCGCGGCTCTTTTACATGTGTTTTTTTGTTAGTATTTCTTTAATTTTGCTGCTTAAGTACATCCTAAAAAACTGAGTGTCAAGATAAATATCGAAACAACTCATGAATCATTTATGGAATGTTTCATATTCAAGAAACTCTAGGTTTTGGATTTCTGGTTATGAGGTGAAGTTAATTTTTGTAATGTTTGATAAATTTCTTAATATACTGAAAAAAAAGTTACATTAAAAAAAAAAAAAAATATGTTACACTTGAGGTAAATAGAAACTATGGACCAAAATTATGGACCTAATTTTAAAGAAAATCCATTTATGAGTCTGGTTCAATTTGAGATATGGATCCACTTTCAGTTATTTAGAATCTTATCCCGAAGACCAGAGATTCTCGTCCTTTTATAAAAAACTAGAGCTTGCAGAATATATTTTGTGATTTCAAGGTTTAAAGTGCATAAGCTTCGTAAAAATGCTTAAGAAAGAAAAAAATGTCTAAGAAAGACTTATTTTCTTCAGTTTTATTATATTTCTGAAAAAGCTTCAGGAATGTTAACTAAGCTTGAACTTAAGTGAAATAGGTACTTTTAATAATAAGTCTGTCCGTCTGGCTGCTAATAAAATGGGCCTTCATATTGTCAACTACTAAACGTAACTTAGTATAAAAGATTGATTTTGATCATTCTCAAGTAAACAGTTCCTTAGATAATGGTGTTATTTGAATTTAAATTAAATTAGTGATTTCATCACTCGAATTCGATTGCGTAAGTAGGTATAAGTTCACCCTAAACTGAATTCAAACTTGATTCGAACAATGTGGCAAATAGTTGTAATTCGGTGAGATACTAATCACAAAGTTCAGTAATAGGACAACTGTATTTCATGTGTAAATAAATAGTAGTATAATTAAAATTTTATAGATATTTTTAATGGTAAAATATGTAAGTAAAAACTTTTATTGTCCAAACACGATAGATTTTGTACGAAATTTAATATAGTAAAGTAGGAGCATCGATGAGTTTGTAAAATATATTTTTATTTCCTCTAATTATAATAATTTATTACAATAATAATAAATAAATAATTTAATTATTAGTTATAATAATT
>JAAAKQ030503482.1:0-20264 GCA_010016005.3 Zanna intricata | reverse complement strand
TTGTGGGGGACGGCTGATTGGGGGAACACAGGCAGTATCTATGATCCAGGGCGCGCCCAACCGTCCCTCCGCTGACACCTTGTGACATCATGACTGTCGTCTCAATATTTTCATGGAATATCACACACCATCCACAGCTTCCGTGGCATCCACACCTTCCGAGTCCGCGTAAAAACCATCATCTTTGAGATCCTCTTTCTTCGGAATCGAAGAGAAGAAAAAGCGTAGAGTTTAATGACAAGGAAGAGATGATCGTCATAGATAAGAGGATCGAACGAAATTTCGACGTAAGAGTGACGGGTCTAATCCAAGGTTCCTTATAATTAAGAAAACAGATGGAGATTTCTCAAATATTTGCCCCTTCGTGATCGCCAGAGGCTGGAGAACCAGTTAAAGGTACAAGGAAGACTGCAACCGGTTTATTTGCAGAAACTGTGAATGACAAACAGTCGACACGATTGATGAAAGCGAAAGATCGGACTTATCGATGTCGAGGTTGTGCTACATGAATACGTACGTACTGAATACGTACAAAGGAGTAGTCATGTGCATGAACTTGCTTAACTGCACCGAAGACGAGATTGTAGACGAAATATACGGACAAGAGGTTATAGGATGTCGACACATAAACACTAGACGAAACGGAGAAGTCCAACCCTCCGCGTCCCATGGCCATTTAATAGGCCAATTTGCCCAGAATATTAGATCGTGGATACCGGTGTTCTCTGGTGGTTGGGTTTCAATTAACCACACGACTCAGGAGTAGTCGACCTGAGATTGTACAAGACTACACTTCATTCACATTCATACACATTATCCTCATTCATCCTCTGAAGTAATACCTTACGGTTGTTCCGGAGGCTAAACAGAAAAAGAGAGAGGCGAATTTGCCCATAGAAAATAAAAGCAGCTTTTCATCGGCTAAGCGTTCGCCCGTTCATCCCAACACCATTGTGATGTTTCGGATGTCAACGTTTTGATCATATGGCAGCGAGATGCACGAGGAACCATATCTGCATGTGTGGCGATCCGCTCCATCCGGATGAACCGTGTAGACACCCGCTGACGTGCGTTAACTGTAAAGGAAAGCATAGCGCAAGGTCAAGGAATTGCCCAAAATACAAGAAAAAACTTGCAATTCAGGAAGTAAAGACAGTTCAGAAAATCAACTACTTCGAGGCCAGGAAAATCGTGCTTAGCAGAACACCGAAGGCTGCGTCGTATGCTCAGGTTGCTGCTGCTCCTGCAACCACCTGAAAACAAAGGACTTCGTGACAGAACTAGCGCTAGACTTAGCAGTCTTAATCGAAAGAATTATAAACAATAAGCTGAAAATTCAATCCACTAGAGACGGCAGTTTAAAGGCTAAGAATTAAAGCTGAAGTGGCAAGACACAAAAGAATCCTACTCCACAGGACTGAGCCTTCGACAAATTCAAAGGCAAATTTAAGAAACCGAAAGAACCTGAAGTTAAGGCCCAAACAGAAAATATTCCAACTCCGGGACCTTCGAAACATGAAATACCAATCCTGGAAAGAGATCATTTAAGGAAAATGGAGCCTCCGAAAGAGTAGAGGCTAACAGCTGACAAGGCGAGATATTCGAACGCCCCGAAGGGTCTGACCGTTAGTACATCCAGTCTTGACTGCGATATACATTTATTTGACTGCGCTATCAGAGCCGGTGTCATCTGATGCCGGCAACAGGAGATCGTCCACGATTCCATCCGGTGGAGGAACTGACGACTCCATCTCCGAGAACTCAGATGCATGGAGATAGACCCTACGTAAGATAAGGCCCTACGTAAGATGGAAAAACGAAGTAAAAAAGATGCCGAAAGGAAAGCCAAGGCAATAAACTCAAAAAAGAGTAACACTATAAGTATTAGTGAAGATTTCTAAAATTAAACATGATCAATTAATTAATTCTAATAGTAAAATTTTTGTGTTGGTTCTGATTTGTTAATGTTATGTTTTGTGTGATTTTAAATGACATCCTTGTCATTTGTATTAAACTTTTGTAATGCGACTTATTTATCATGATAGAGAAGGTTTTTTTGATATATTTTGACCAAGTTTCATAAGAAATGGCTAGGAACTTTTTTAAATATTAAGAGCCATTTTTATGTTGTATTTTTAGGATTTCAATAACCATTGACAAGTCTATCCTTAGATGCTGAACCCGTAGACAAAACTAGTCATTGACTATGTCACCAGTGTTTTTGTTTTGGGAAGGGAAAGTTGTTCAATTTTTTTTTTTTGGAGTAGAAAGGGCTAATGACAAGTAGTCGATGTCCCTAAAACCTTAGGAAAAAAATAATAGTCTACTTACAACAACATTAACTTCAAACGTCCATGTTCCTTCTGGTCTTTCTCCCCAATTATGCACAGATGTAATAATCCAGTCCTTGAATCCTTTATCACTTTTATCATCCGGCCTCTCTTCCATTAACACCGTTCTCAGACCTATCAAAAAGTACAGTTAAAAGAAAAAAAATTGAATAATAATTAGAGATTTAGAAATACAGTAGTATTAATGTGTACCAAAACATAAAAAAATATTTTTTTGATTTTTAATTACTAAAAGCAGTAAAGTTAATCACGATTAGTTTTGTATTACAACTGAAATAAACATGGAAAAAATGATTGTATATTAACATTAAAATAATTATTCGTATAAGTCAAAACTGTTACTTTGTTTTTAGAATCGAGCAACAAATCGTACTCATTTTATGAACACACACTTACACAAGCGCACTCTAATACGCATGCGCGCGTGTGTACTATTGAGTATGTATAATCGACAAAGATTAAAAAGGCGATTTAATAGAAATATGTACATTAAATGAACTTTATAATATTGAGATATGTATATGGAGTAATTCTACTTGACTCCATTTTGTTATTATTAAATATATAGCATTTTTTTTAACCGATCATAAATTCTAAATGCCCCCCCTTAACGATGTTGTAGTTTTACATTAAACTAATCATTAAACGGTGTAATTTAAAAGATAAATCCATAAAAAAAAAACCTAAGCATGTTTGACTTTTCTTGGATAATATTTTAATACAGCATTATGATTTTATGTTTTTAAACAAATAATTTATTTTTTTGAAAGTATTGAAATTAATTGAAAAATTGAAGAAATACGAAAAATTTTGAAAATCAGACGATTGTTTGCTGAGATATTATAAGAACACCCCATTGAAATCCCCTAAACGGCCCCCCTGGGGCACACTATTTATTGCCGGTTGATGGAAATGATTGGTCTAGCCTCACACGAGGTGCTTGCATCACCTCACTGTCTCTACCGTAAGCCCACTATTATTATACAGAAACTTTTATTAAACAAATATATTTTAAATTTATTTAACGTAAATTTAATTCCATTATTTTTTTAATTATTTCATTCGATTGTTTCAAATCATTAATTTCAAACACAGTTCAACAGTGAAAGAGGCTCACAGTACACAGTTTATTAATTCACTTCATTCCAGCAATTCTCCAATACTACATATATATTTATACAGCCTTCGATACTTCGGGTAATATACCGATTCCAACACGGGGTTATACACCTAAACCGGTTCAACCATTGAGCTGCTATGATGGAAAAAACACAAACATACACCTAAATACATTACATTTCTTTTTGAGCAGCCGTGTACTAAATTTATTTCTCCTGAATTTGTTAATTTAAAAATACTTATACTTAAGGATAGAATTTTATAATTAACGGTAACCATGGCTCATATAATTAACGTAAACCAATCCCAAGTTACAATTTGAAAACATTCTACTACAACATAAATTTAGCTAACTATTGGTTTGTTATGGTCTCATTCTACTTTCAGTACTTCCAACAAAAGAATTACTACTCGTAAAATATTTGTCTTACGTTGTAGAAAGTAATATTATAGAAAAAATAGTTAAGTGTTGTTTTTAATCAAAGCATTGACGCATAAAAGTAAAATTACTTTATTTTATACATAACACACCTATATAAGATACTTTATAAAACATTTGATTACTTTTATACATATGCATACTACTCATAAATTTGTGTACAAGTAACAAAAAGAAAGGAAGTTTTTTGAAACTACGAAGTGTCTTATATTGAGATGATTCATCGATTTTCGATTTTGATAAAAAGCAATTGTTTTATGTTGATTGATAATTTTTACGTTTTTTTTGTTGTAATTATACATAATAATTCTAATTTCATTAATTAATAAATATTTTTAAAATAAAATTTATTATTTCTTTTTGAAGGATTCATATTTCATCACCGCTGCATCAGCATAGTTATTTAACGTAACAATTAATCTAATTTTGTCAGCATATGAACTTAAGTTTTCCTTATAGTGGAAATAGTCTGTTATATATTAATTATAGATCTGCATTCAAAATTAATTAACACAAAAACCTAAAACAAAAAATTTCATTGACTATAGAAGAATAATAACTCCTTAAATTTCGCTACCATAACATCACCTTTCTTCGGTAATTATTTTAAAAGGAAGAAGAGAAATTAATTTTTAAATTTACAAGCCATTTGGATTAAGCCATACATAAATTTATTTTTAAACAGTAAACAGAGCTAAGAAATAATATAATCTAATAAAAGAAAGAAAAATTTTTTTTCACTTATTGCATAAGTAAACAGTTTATACGTGAGAATCACAAGTGAATGTTAATTGATTGGGCAAATAATATAGCAGTGAGGGGAATCAAACGTGGCTGAGTTTGTCTTTTATAATTTTTTTAACTTTATTCTGACTTTTTCAAAAAAAAAGAAAAGGTATACATGTACAGAAATCGATTTTAATAATTATTATTTAATAAATGTTTTCATATTTTCAGATGGGTTAGTTTAGATGATAAAATATTAGTTTTCACTAGGTCATTTTCAAAGTTTGCCGGTAAATATAACAACAATTTTTAATTAAAAAAAGTAAATTACGTAAATATCACCTTCAAAAGGATGTAGCAAGTTGTACATATTCAAAACATGAGATCTACATATTTATTTCTACAGTGAATATTTATATGATAATAAATTTAAAAAAATTACAAAAACTTATGATATAAGTGCATTATCGAAGTATCTAACTTACCATCTGGTGAAATAAGAAACATTTCCAAAGCTCCTCTGTAAGGAAATGTTACATTCATCATGACCTGAACATGTTCAAGAAAATTTATTTCATTATCTTCACCTGCACAGCCTAGGGTACTGAGCTTAAGTATAGCCGGATTATTCTTATCAAATTTTGTGAAATATTTTCTGCAGAGTAACAAAACAATATAAAGTCAAAAATATATTAATTTTATAATTGTATTACTTATTATGTAATCGTGTTATGTATATAACTTTATTTATATACACAAATTTAAATCGAAATTGTCTTTAACTAAAAATTATGTTTTTTAAGATTCATACTTTTCTTAAAGTACGTTTAAAACATAAACATAATTTCAAAATAAATAATAAATAAAACGTAATCTCAAAACCGAATTTTATTACAGAAAAATTAAACTACTTAAATTTTCAGGTGACTGTTCTAAAATGGTGTCAGAAGTAAGGTAGTAAATTTTATTCATAATTTAGAAATAATTAACAATTTGTTAAATTCTAATAACTATTTTTTTTTCTTAATCTCTGGAACCACCGTTAAAGGGTATATCTTCAGAGGAGAGATGAAAGAATTGTAGCGTGTGTGAAAAATGCCATGCCTGACCGGGATTCGAACCCAGGACCTCCGGATGAAAGGCCGAGACGCTACCACTCGCGCCATGGAGGCCGGCCTGATAACTATTTAAATCGATCATTCATCACTATTTAACTGCTAATATCTAGGTTTATTCTGTTATCTTCGTTTCTAAATTAATTGTTGTATTACTTTTGATAAAAATCTGAGTATAAGAAGTAATATTAATTTAACCCTATATAATTTTTATTTTATTGATAGATTATAGCTGAATTATACGTAAGGTATATTTTAAGCATGTCATTTAATGGTCACAAAAATTTAATAACGGGAAGGCAGGGTGGAAAATATCCAAAACATTGTTATTTCGGGTATGGTTGGTAAAAAAGTGAACTTCGAGAACCCTCTAGTCGTGTGTGTTAAGAGATTGCATCTGTACATCTTTCAGATGCAAGTTCTTTTCAAATTTCACTCTCATGCTACCACTAACTCTTGTTTACCAGAATTTACCCTAGATAGACATGTGATAAACAAGAGTAATTCAAAGGAGTCTAACAGCGTCCACATTTAAAGATTTTAATTTACATAGAATCAAGTATGAAAATAATTCCAATTCAACTATATTAAACATATAAATAATAAAATCTCTTATGATAGTAAATTTTGAAATTTATCGGTTAGCCTTAACATAATATGTAGTAAACTATTCACAATTTTTGACTTTTGTAAAACTACTACTAAGAATTTCCTGATCTCCCCCAGCTTAGGTAGTAGTAGTAGTATTATTGCCTCCTACATTGAAGATCCTAGATTTGATTTCAGGTTAGAGTTTAGGAAAATTTATTTCGAGCTACTTCCTAACTTCGTTATGAGTGAGTGATCTTAGTTATTAATGAAACTTACAAATAACAAAAATTCTTTATGTTTTTGATTATACCCCGGTAAAATGGAATACACAACTTCTTGAAATGCTACAATGAATAAACTAATTGGAAAAATTTATTGCTAATAAAGAGCAATACATTGCTTGATATAATTTATTTGTTGTTTCTAAAATTGTAACATACATTTATTTATCTTTAGTACACAACTTCTCGAATTTCAGCAATATCAGTTTATGAAACTTTTTTTGAACTGCTATTGTATTTTTTTTTTTTGTGTCGTATCTGTAGAGTCACTGATTGAAGTTGTGGTTTCCCTTATAATCCTAATTATTGCTATCAAATAAATTAAGCTTCAAATTAGCCTGTAGGCCGGCTAATGTTCATTGCTTGTCTATTTTCAAATTAACAGGTATTAACACAATGATAATTAAATTGTAAATAGCAGTTAACGTAAAAATTACTCCGGAGATACAAGCATTGTTATTTTATCTGATTTTAATTATATTTCGAAAAATAATATATATGTTACAAGTATATTTTTATGTTTAACTGGATTTATGAAAGTGTTCTACAGTATCGTAGAATTCATAACCATTTTAATGACCCCTCATCGGCAGGTTAAATATGAAAATACTCCTAATAAATTTCCAACATGTAATAAATGAAATCATGACACTGACCAACAGTTTATGTTGTTATAAATCAAAAGAGAGAAAACAATACTTTCAACCTGCTGCATTTCAGATATTCCTCAAATAGAGTTTTCTACAGCAGCATTGTTCTCATTCATTCGTGTATAACTTTTCACTGCGGGTCAAAATAGCAGGTAAATTTGTTTTGAGTTTTCAACGCTAAACTTTGCTTACTCTAAAAATTCAGCTTTATACCCAGTTTATAAACATCATATTTTTTTACTAATATTATTTTTATTATTTTAATAAGAAGTTTTTCAGGGCATGCTTTGAATTGTATTGTTATATATCTTTTATGTAACTTATATTATTAATTATTAAAGAGTCCAATTAATTGATTAATTACAGAAATGCTACAATGAATAAACTAATTGGAAAAATTTATTGCTAATAAAGAGCAATACATTGCTTGATATAATTTAATTGTTGTTCCTAAAATTGTAACATACATTTTTATTTAACATTGTGTAATATGGTTTTAATTTGTTAAACATTAATTATCAGCTATGTTTTTCAGTTGTATGCGTCAAGCAATCAATATTCCATAGTTCACACTGCGCAGTTACAAAAAATTTAAGTAAATTATGTACATTATTATTAGTCAGAACATTCAATTTTAAGTACAATTTTTAAAAAAAGTTAGAATGATAATTATCAATGCGGTAAAAATGATAACATTGTTAATAGTAATGTATCAATGATTCAATTATTTTAAAATATAACTCTCAGTTATCAAAACACATCACTACTGCTTTTCTTTCTCTTTGCCGGAATATTAAATTATATGTTGAATTTTATTTTTAACCATTTGTAACAGATTTCCCACTTAAAGAATTAAAAAAAGTTTTGATTTTACTTTTAGAAAGATACCTCAATTTTCCATTAGTTTCATCTTCTCGACTAATATACCAATTTAAGTTGAACATCTTTTACAAATATCTTGGAAGTTATTTTATGATAAACGAGGGAACTACTCCACAAATACAAAACTCATCAATACCAACATAAATACCAGTAAGTTTTCAAACATGTTACTCTTCTACAAACAGCAAAAAATACATATTTATTATCCAACTGGAAGGTAGCTGTGAGAGGTACTGATACGTGCTGATCGAAAAAGCATGACGAGAAATAATTTTTAGTGCTGAATTATATGTCATTCTGCTAGTTTTTGTACCATCAAACTTATGTAATCGTAAGGCCATTTTTTTTCTTTTTTGTAATCAAAGATTGCTATGGCCGACATGAAGCTTAAACTAACATTGCGTAACTTTTTTAAAAAAAAACATAACTTATTGCTTAGACGTAAAGGGTTTTGCCTAGTTCAGCAGTTATTCTAGCACAAAAACTGTGAAAGATAAACTGTTGAAGTATGAAAAACGGGTTAATCAGTAGTAAATAACGGTCATGAGTTATATAATGTTCGCTATACTAATATAATTTCGTAAAGATTTTACGAAATTTTACTTCGACAGCTTGACGAAGACCGAGGGTGTCGCTGGTTCATCGGTCTCTATGGGGGCAGTGTCGGGTAAGTAGGTGACCAAGCTAAGGAGACTGCAAGAGGATCTGGCCAGGAGATATGGAACCAACCGGGTGCTTGCAGTTTAGAAGGATAAGAAGAAGCGGTCCACCATTAACCCAGGAGTGGCAAAAGAGACGGAGGTCATTCAGAAGGACGGGCTGTCCTTCGCCCAGTCTTACGCGAAGTTAAGACCGTGACTGACGACGGACTTGCCGACGCTTTCATTTTAGCTGGCAGAGGTAGAAGACAGGGCCTTGAGCTTAGATTACGGGATGAAGCAGGTGAAGCCAAGGTTCTAACTGAGAAAGAACTGGGTCTGTAGGGTGTACGAATCTCCGAGGGAGGAATGTTCAGGCCGGCCGATAGTGGCCCATAAGCCGATAGGGCCTTGACTGTGAGGTATCAAGGTAGGAGGTAGGACCTCCTACCTTGATACCTCACAGTCTTGATACAGGCCTCAGAGGAAGGATGTTGTCCCTGAGAGGAACATTCGGAAATAGGGGTGACCTCCTCCAAACCGCCGTATCGGCAGTCCCAGAACGCAACAGAGGTCCTCCAACGAAGGGCGACTTCCCCTCTGTTAGCGAAGGAGCAGCAGCGCATCGGGTGAAAGTCGTGCAAGGTGCTCCTGCGAGAAGAGGATCCTAGATATTATAGGTGCTGGAAATAGGGATACATGGCGACTGGGAGTAAGTGGCCGGATCGATCTAAGTCCTCCTACAACTGCGGAGTTGCATATATCCATCGATGGGACTGTAAAGAGCAGATAAAGTGCGTAAAGTACGGCCACTTCGGACAAACATTTGGAAGTGCGAGCTGTGGTAACCCCAAACCTGATGTGCGTGAAGCTACTCTTCATCAACGCGAACAGGAATCAGCTGGTCCATAATCTCTTGTGGAAAGCCATCTTGATTGCAGAGGCTGTCTTCGTCCTAATGGCGGAGCCTAACGTCAGGATGGTCAAGGATAGCTGATGGTGGACTGATCGAAGGGAAGATATGGTGGTGAAGGACTTCACGGGCAAGTTTGACCTCTCCGATCGACATCGAGGAAAGCACTTTGTCAGGGTGAGAGCGGAGGATATCTGCACCTACTGTTGCTACATCTCCACCAACTCCACATGGACGCGGTTCGTGAAGTTCCTGGATCACCTAGGGGGGGAATTGGAGTTCTGGCTCAACCTGTTCTGACTGTGGGGACTTCAACGCCAAGAACGCAGAAATCGGTGGCAACATCACTGACGAGGGGAGGGTAGGCATTGGCAGAACTCTTCTCCTCACTCCACCTGGTTAATCTCACTTCTTCCTTCTGGAGAGAGAGTCGAGGGTCTCTCTCCTTGATCCCATCTATGCAACGGGAACGGTGGCTCCTAGGTAGTTAAATGTGATTGATGTAGACGGAGTTTGGCAGTGACCATAGTGATCTGGGTTGAGCTCGGTGACCGGCAGCCAGCAACGAGACAGGCAAACTTATTTGTCATAGAGTGGCATCTGGTGGGGCTCAAGACGTGGCTGACGGCTCAGTTCAACGACTACCCGCTCCAACCCCGTGGAGCTTGCTGACACGATGCAAAGGGTTTTTAGGGATGGGCAGCCGAAGTGGAACTGTAGCAGAAGAGTGGACCGCTGCGATCGGCGAGTTAAGAGCTAAGTTTAGAAGCTATGTCGCTGCATCCAATGTAGTAGTGAATCGGGGAGAGAAGAAGTGGCAGAACTGTCCTGCTACCTTAAGCAGGAAAGAAGTAGAGGTGAAGAGGGGATTCGGAAGGAAAAGCGTAAATCGTGGAAAAGGCTATTCCTCCAGCTCTTTGGGAGCAAGCCTATAAAATTGTCACCAAGACTCTGAGGAGGAAGCTAGCGGTCATTGCTGACACCACTATTATACCAACAGCCTCAACTCATTCTTTCCCATAGTGTCTGGCGGGTCAGACTGGATCAACACTCTTTCTGAATAAGTAAACAAGTGTCTTCTTAAGTGGTGTAGTATATGCACCTCCAGACAGCACGAAATAAGCTGTAGCAGACTTCTTCATCACCTTTTTTACAGCGGATATAACAGCAGCCAACGACTTACGATCAGCCACAGAAGAAATATAATATATTTTATATTTTGTATTCTGCAGCCTCGCTGAGCTCATAACCGTCGACACATCTATCAACACGTCACCAGGTATAAACTTCATCTCAGATGCCGGTCCATTTCTACTCAAAGGTTTTAGGTCTGTAAAATTTAATTTGTCAATATTCACCGCAGACGAGTGCGTTTCATTGCTTATATATTCCACAAAAGTAGTAGACCATCTTCTGGGCAAAACATCCAGTAACTCACTGCCCGACAAGGTACTGGAGAGCAAGTTAATAATGTCAGACTCACTCTGAGCCTCAGCCTGAGTCTGGGTTACTTGTGTAATCACTGATAATGAAGGTGACATCTCCAAAAGTGCTCTGAGTTCTTTCTCTATCGCTACTAATTCCTTCTCATGCCTCAAAATATAACTTTGTAGCTTAGCCCCAAGGTTTTGTTGGAGCGCTAAAATTGTGGATGTAAATTGATTCGTCAATTCTCTTAGGCTGCCTGACACTGTGTCCTCCTCAACAGTTGAGGGTAGTCTCACCCTCTTTTTACCTTTTCATTACGGGTCTTTAATTGGGTGCTTCCGAAGTTCCTCAGACCCTCAGAGCAGCTGTATCGCCTTACGGTATCAAATTACGTCTTCTCATATTGCCTTTCTGATTCTGGGTCAAACTCCGCTTAATTTGACACCCCTCATGCACTTTTTGGAAGGGCCCAAATTGGGGTGAAAGTAAAATATATGAAGTCAAGTACAGGGCCAAAAAGATTTTGGGGAAGGGTTATTGAGGGATCGGGGCGTTAGAGCCCTCTTCACTAAATTTGAAGAAAATTCGTTAACGGGGTCTAGAGTTAAAAGACCAAATACAGGAAAATATACATCAGTAAGTACATATTCACAAACGTCAAAAAATACAAAAATATTTTTTTGACTTGTGAACATTGGAATAAAAAAAAAATTGCAAATGATTATTTATCATTTATTTAAGTACATTTTGTTTTTATTACTTTATACTATATGTTTTCTTTAAGGCTGGAAATTAAGAAAAATACCAATTTTCTATTTTATTTTTATTTATTTATTTTTTTCTGTATACTTTCTGTTATAGCCAGAAATGCTGTATCAGCATATATCAGTATAGTTATCAGAAAGTACAGTAAACATAAAAGATGATGAAAGTACAGTAGTCACAAGATGAAAGAAATTAATTACTTACTAAGTGTACTTGATTTAATTTAATTTTCCTACGTATTTTATTTACAATAAATCGATCACAACATGTGATTCCGTAAACTCAGAACGACTACAGAATTTTAATTGTTCTGAACGAATAAATTATATGTAACTTATTTACTTTCATTGTTTTACAATTACAATTTTAAAAAATTGTAATTGTAAAGTTTTATGAAGTACCAATATTACATAAAATATGTGAAAATATAACGAAACTTTATATTTAATATTGGAAGAACGTTAAAACAATAAATAAATCAAATTGCAAAGAATTATTTCAAAAGTGCAACTTTCTAAGACAAATTAACTTGGAAGAATATAACAGTGTGTACTATTTGAGTTCAAATAGTTCATTGCTAAAGAGGGATATTTATTTGGTGTATATCCTACCACACTAAAGGGCATTTGTATGTGGATTCTGTGTGTGAATCGATTCCCGTTAGCTTGCAAACGGAATGGTTGTCAGGTATATACTTGTTATTTTGTATCGATATATCTGCAAAATAATTATCAATAATTTTTTTTTTTTTTAATTTATGTGATAGTTTTTCTTCATAGAATAATGAACCATAACCAAAATGTAGGCACCGACACGTACCGATCACTAGCGGAAAATCCCGATTCATTAGTATCAATTTCTTGAGTTAAAATTCTAATTTAACTTTTGTTATATCAATTTTCATCATTAAAAAAAAAAAAAATTATTATACAAGAGGTAATCAATTTTGGAACCTAATAATCCAATTCCGAGAAGACATCTGCCATGGTGTCGCCCGGAGGACGTAGCTGCGTAGAGCGTGCCTTCGGCAAGCCTCTGCAGGTAGATTTTGACTTAAATTTATATTTTAATATAATCACAGATAATAAAATAAAGTATTGAAATTCATATAAACAACAACAGTTACACAGCAAAAGCAATATTTATGAAAGGAATAAGGAACGAGTATAAAAATTAGATTTTCTACCTTATAAATTATGTTTCAACACCACAATCATCTGAACTTTGTTTTACATTTTTGAAATTAATCTTTAAAATCCTAACAAAATTTTGTGTAATGTTAAAAATTTCGCTTTTTTGTAGAAGTAACATCAACATTTGCAGTAATCATATTTTTTTCTCAACTTCATTGCATCTATCCTTTAAGCACTTTGTGATCCAGAAATGTAAGGAAAATTCCAAGAATATATTCCTTTCAGCTAGAGGTTACCTCATTCATCACACAAAATATGGTCTCCTCAGTACCCTTTCCGAAACGAAACCCTTACTGATTATCCATTAGAAAACCGCGTGAGGTCAACCTCTCGTTTATACGAAGATACAGAACCTTTCTTAAGATCATATCAATAACCGTCAGTAACCTCAAAGGCCTACATGATGAACTAACAGCGGAATACTTGTCGTCATCTTAAACAATAATTTCACAATCCGCTTCTATCAAAGAGTAGAAAATACATCAGAATATATTCTTCAAACATGAATTTATTAAAAACCCAAGTGATAAACTTACCCCTTACATACTTACCGCTGCCAAGCGAACAAAGAGCTCGGCCGTTATCCCATCAAAGCCAGAAGAAGCCTTATCCCTACCTAGACTACAGATAGTTTGACACACTTCGGCCTCAGTACTCTCTAAGAACTTATATACTCTCTAACAACTTATTAAGTCTTCTTAGAAGAAACTAAGCAATCCCCCATGAAACTAAGCACCCCCATGAAACTAAGCAATCTCATGCCTCACTCGCCAATAGTATGCGGTCTCACCTACTTCAGTATCATCAGGCAGTAATTATGAACATCTAACCTCGGAGGGAAAGACATCCACCATATGACAATATGGTGGATGTCAATAAGGGCTAGAAACGGAGGGGTGGCGTGATCGCCACGCCACCCCTCCGTTCCTAGCCCTTATTGGCTTTACTGGAGGTCATCTTCAAAACCTCGGCGAAAGGCATCTCTCTTAGCGTTGTGTTCTTGCCTCTGTTAGGATGTTACCGATGGGAATGCCACATACAACATTCCCATCGGTATACTGCTATCCCTAAAAACAAGAAAACTAAAAACAAAACTCATCTTAGGGTAGTTTCAAACAAGACTGCGTAAACAAAATATGGAAAGGAACTGAACTCCACTACGTACCCGAAGGTAAAAGAAATGAATTCAATTTATTACAATAAAACAAACTAACAAAAACTTACCAATTACAAAATAAACAAAACAAGAAGGCGGGAAAGTCCAGGCGACACCGTAAATACCCTTTATGTTGCCAAATACTGTGCGAAATTCTCAACTATTATCCATTCCGCCTGGTTTTGCCAATTAACAAGGTGAATCAGCGCCGACCCGATAATCTCCGTGAGTATCAACTCATACTTTGAATAAACATTAAGAACATGATGTTATAGTTCAATTGTCCGCATTGCGGAAACATTCCTGAGTACAGTAGGCTAAGCCACTGCAGTCTGTCCCGGAAAGCGCCACGCTTAGAAAAATATTGCGTGACATAATTATTCAGGTGTACCCAAGAGGCGCTCTGCAAATTTATAACATCAGGAAACAGACCATGCTTATAACATCTGCCATCTGACAGTAAATATGAACTCTTAAAGACACTATAGAATCACTAAGCTCCAGAACGTGTAACCGTTTTAACCTTTTATGGTCATCTCCGTTGTCTAGAAATTTCACAGCTAAATGATCAACATGATTGTTTAGTTTAGTTCGTACTTTAAACTAATACGTTATATTTCCTCTCGTACCTAAACCTAAATTTATCTGGGATATAAACCTAAATTTTTGTGTATTTCATTGTTTCTTGCAAACCAACATGCATCTTTTATATACCTCGTTAGCTTATTTTGAAACAGCGTAAAATTTCGACATTGGACTTGTTCACAGTACCTTAAAATCGGATCCCGCAGGTCCAGAATAGGTTTAAAATAAAAAAAAGGATTGGTTTTAGAATATGGAGTATACAAGCAGCTAATTAGATAAATATATTTGAGAACGTCTGCCTAATAACCAAAACATTTCTTTGAAATGTTTTCTATTCAACAAAATTTAATAGATCGATTTTTCTTTAAAAAAAAGTCAGAATATTTAAGCTAAGGATATTATTTTCATTTTCTAACAGCTAAAGAAATATTATTAAAATTTTTATAATTATAAAACAATAAGCCTGATAAAAATATTCTTTCGTTAAAATTAAAATGCTCGTAATCTCTTCAAATTTTGAGGAATAATAATTTAAATTGTAGAAGCCTTCATCAAATTGATAACAGCTACCATCAAAATATTAATCTTAATTTGCGGCTAACTTCAAAAATAATTAATATTAAGAAGAAATGAAAAGGATTTATTTTTACGTTTTAGCGTTAAAAAAAAAGGTTTTATTTGTACAAGTAGTATTCACAACATACAAACTCATCGAAAACACAGATCCCTACTACATATATTCACCGACATTCATACTCGAAAATACTAAATACAAAGTATACTGGGAAGTCAACACTCTTACGTATAAAATAATCCCTGCCAGTAGACCAGACATCACCTTCCAGTGCAAAAAAGAAAAATATGACTAGCTAATGGATATTACCATCTTAAACTAATCAAACATCCAAACCAAATTCACCGAAAAAATATCCAAATATATCGATTTATTCTTTAATTTTAGTCTCCCGCCCACTTTTTCATTCCATTGTCATGAATTCATTCACATGTCATGAATTCATTCACACTGTTGCAATTCCTATTGGTTTTGTATTATTTGGTTTAATTTTTTGTTCCCACGACAATCTTTACTATATTACAGGAAGAAAAATGATTTTGTTAAAATAACAAAAGACGGATGACAAATGATTTTGTAATAGAGCAAAATTCATTTAATTACAGCAACAAATCGGTTTGTCGCAGTAAATCCGATCCAAATTGGTAACGATATATTACAGTAACAAATCCATTTTGTTGTAGCAAAATCGTTTCACTGCCACAATAAACCTTTAATTACCGAAACATATGATTTTTTATTCGTATGTAAACAAAGAAATATGTATTCTAATGTCCGCCACATTGTATTTAGAATGATATTAAATATGATATACTATATGGTCATCAGAACCAAAGCTGTCTGCAAAACTTAACCTTGTTGGATAACGGGAAATATGTCAAATTTCAATTATTAAATTATTAAAAAAAAAATTTAATTATTAATTATTTAATGTTTACAGAATTATTCTTTTTATATAATGCTTGTTTAATCACAATCGGAAAATACATTGGATAATTTTTTTTTCTTTTGTGATGTTTAAAACTAAAACTAGATTAAAATTTAAAAATGGTAAACAAAAGTAATACTAATATCACAGATAAAGTACTAAAACTTAAAACTAATACACAGTAAAACCTTAGAACTAATATCACAACACAATTTCTTTAAAAATCTGTCAGGGGTGTAAAAGCCCCTTAAAAAATATTAAAAAAAAATTAAATTTTATTAAAAATACTTGCACGTCGCAGGAATAGGAGAACCCGGTTTATGACAGTCTTGTCATTTCTATGGATGTGGTGGATGTTTGCTGGTAATTTAAATTTGTGACGTAAGGCCACATAACATATGCAGTCTATCAAGATATGACACACAATTAAGCGGTAAGATGCAATTTCGCATCTTACGCTTTTATGTCCTAACCGCAATCACAAAGGACCACATTGATTAAATAAAAAAAAATTATACTCCTTGAAATTGAACCAGAAAAATATAATTTGATAGAGATCAAACATTTAATTTTACGTATAGTTGATAAGAAACTATAATAAAAACTATAAATTTACAAATGTTAATTGTTAATTCTGGATGAAGTATAATTTAATAAATTTGAATATTTTTTCGTTTTAAATGTATTTCTCAATTTTTTTTTCCATAGAACTTTTAACCGCCTTAAAATATTAAAGCCTTTAATGAAAACATAATTTCCAATTATCTTCACTAATATATAGCTCCCTATACTGCAGTTATTACACCTTTGCAAGATTGTATTTAAATATACTATGTAATTATTACTTACTTCTGATCCAAGAAAACATTGCATTTGTTCTGTTTTGGAACGGTCTTGAAGTTAGATGCGAGTTTAACCATATTATATGCATTTAACATACCGAAACCAAAATTGGGATTTACCCAAAATCCAGCTTTATTTTGTTGCCATTCCTGGTCTTCTCCAAGAACTGCTACTTCAGATGTCCAAACTATTATATGTTGCAAACATCTCCATGTTAAATTTTGGCTGGAATGTAAGAAACGATAAATTATTCATTGATGTTTGAATTATAAGTATAATGAAACTTTATAAAAACTAAAATGAAAAAATTGTTTTCTCTGAAGCTTTTAGGCAACCTAAGTATTTTTATATTTGATTGATTATTTTAATATAACTTTATTAATGCTTTGTAAGGTGACATCATAATTACAAATAGTACAGTATTAGGCAAGAGATAGTTAGGAGGTATAACTCATAAGAATATACAAATTATTTTTTCAAGAAAGAAAAGTCATAGTAGATTTTTTCGATCATAGATGCTGGATTTTAAATGAAAATACGTAAATTTTAACTATTACTAAAAAGGATGATTTTAACTCATTAACATTAAGGTAGGATATAATTGATAAATGAGGTCTGTGATATTACCGGTTGAAAATTATTTAAATCGATTTTAGTGAACCGATCTGACAAATCAAGTGAATGTTCTTTTTAAACTAAAATTTTACAATTGCTGACTCATGCAAAGGACGATTATTCTACAGTAAAGCCGGATAATAGTCCGCTAGAAGCATAACATCCTCAGGTGACCGCAATTTTTTTTTTAGTACGTTAAAATTTCACAGATTTTGTTTCAATCAGTCGCTTTTAATGTTCTTAATGTTAATTTTGCTGTGTTAATTTCGATTCGTAAATGTTGATATAACATTTTAAATATTTATAGTTTCATTGAATATAATTTTATTTTCCTAGGAATAACATATTTATGGAAAGCTTTTAATTAAGAGCAATCATTTGGACATATATTACTCACCAATTATTTTTGCGTTTATCTATGGTCATATTCAATCACTATATTATTTTTTTTTGTGTAGCTTTGTTTGTTTTTAATGCTGCTATTTATTTGATATCTTTGTGAAAAAAAAAGTTGTTTGCAAGATAAGGAAAGCAGTCAATACTGACCATTCTCCACGGGGTTTCCAGTTAAGTCGCAAATCCAGAAAAGAATTGCACGTAAATAACAGCCACATTCCTTACTGTTGACTGAGTGCCATGGTCTTTGTGCAAACGTTTGTAGTAAACGCAGTTAGAATTTTCACACTTACGTGGACTGTTGTCAAACTTGTGGGTCTCAATACCACAATGCGCACAGAGCGACGCAAATTTACAGAACATAGCCTTGTGAGGCCAAATGACAACATCTAAAACATCTCTGCACGTCAATGTATGCCTTGACGCGACAGGATGTGAAGTAGATATACAAACTACCCTCAGATACAAACTTCTGGAAGAAACCAGACTCTCAGACTCTTTTTTGTGTTTAGCCTCCGGAATTACCATAAGGTATTACTTCAGAGGATGAATGAGGATGATTTGTATGAATGTGAATGAAGTATAGTCTTGTGCAATCTCAGGTCGACCACTCCTGAGAAGTTAATTTCAAAACCAGCCACCAAAGAACATCGGTATTCACGATCACTAACTCAACCACACTGTGATATTTTTGGGCAACACGCTTACTTATTTTAAAAAGAAGTCTACATTCTTGTTTTTTCCTCATCCAAGTTCCATGATGAGTGACAGAACCTCCTTGCCAAAACAGGCTCAGAAACTGTCGTACACAATGACATGCTTCTTTTCAGGATCCACCTTGACTTATAGTTACTTCACTGCGGGAGATTCCCTGATGACTAGGACAGTCTCCCTATCATTCACAACAACAATTAAGACTTTTCTTGTCTTTTTGATCTCCCAGATTTTAAGGTCGTTCCTTTTACCACAAAAGGCAACCTAAAGATCTTCTTTTAGTGGATACTAGGTATAGAAAATTCCTCAGCCTTGTTCACAAAGACAACCTTGGGCTTTTTCTTTCCTTGGCTAGCTTCACGTTTGCCTCGTACAAATTCGGCATAGCGCCTTGGTTGTTGGGGCCGGGACTGGATTTTCGACAACTTTGACCTGTTTTCGCTTAGAGACCAAATTTTCGGAACAAATTATCAAGGCAGAGAACATCTCCCTAAACTGGCGAAGTTAGGAAGAAACCTACTTCTTACCCTGCGATCATGCATCGGTGGTTTACCACAAAAGTCAGAAGGTTGTATAAGCTTTATTGAGTTGCTTCTATCATTGAGACAGTACTGCCGGATCTACCCTCGGCTTCTTTGAAATGGGAGCCTAGATTTGGTTTCTCTATCCAGATGGGTGATCCTAATCGAGAATTATCTTCAGGTGGGAGGAAAGCTTTACGTCCTCCTTTTTCTACTTCGGAAGAGACGACATAGAAGACAATTTAAAGAAGACCTGAGGACTGAACATTTCTCAATAAAGCTTCACACAGGATAGAAAGACTGCTGAGGACCATTATGATTGATTCAATGAAAGACTACCTTCAAAATCTTTTCCACTTGGTTAGAGATCGGTACACTTTTTGATAAGCTAAGAAGAATTTTCGGCGACCTACGTAATTTCTACCCATCTGAATAAGAATTTTCCCACACATGAAGAGGAATTCTTGGCCAACTATTCCTGTAAGCCTTCCGATTAACCCCTTTTCAATGATGAAAGTGCTGCTAGTAGTCAAGCAAGGGTAACACTCAATAAATGTTCCAGGTTTTGGCTTGATAACTCAGAAAATGCTATTTATACTCCCGATCAAGACCATTAAATACATAACAAACCTTTTCAATGACATCTTTCAAACATATACTTCCCATCGAAGCGGAAGTGAAATTTGTGTTGAGCTCAAAACTAGGTAACCTTGCACAAGATGTGTCTTCCTACAGACCAATAAGCCTCTTAAGGTTGTTTGAAAAGCTATTTCTTCGAAGACTGTGATCAAACTTGGAGCGAGATAAAAAATTATTCCATATAAACAGATTGGCTTTATAA
>JAAAKQ030503470.1:0-40302 GCA_010016005.3 Zanna intricata | reverse complement strand
GTTTTGGTCAAAAGTAATTTAATCGTAACTGTAAATGCATGTACATGTGCCTGTATGTTTCTGACACGAGAATAAAAAAAAAAAAAATTTATGATTATTATATCATAATTAAAATGAATATCTAAAAATAAAATGAAATTAATTTAACAAAATAAGTTTTTACTGTAAAATATCTAGGTTACATGCAAATTTACACACAAACGTAAGGTTAGTCATTAAATTTTATCGCGCATATTCCGGTTAATAACCACATGTTTACGTGTATGAAACGGAAGATCTAATAAACGTAATCACTCTATGCAGCAAATTTCAGAGGAAGAGAAAAAAGGAGAATGAATGAGAGAGAAAGAGAGATTCGATATTACGTGTGCCTTTATACACGAAAACTTACATTTACAACGTACTACAAAAATAAATTTATGCGTGTAATTTGATTTTGGATGGTAGAAAAATCGTGTCAGATTTATCATTTTGAAGAATGTTGTAAAGTTAAACAACCTTGGTTATTACGTATATAACGAATTAATTAAAAAATGGTGAAATCATGAAACAAAGTGTTTCTAAAAGTATGAATATCTATTTTAATTATCGTTTTATATAATTATAAATAACTGGACTGTTGAACAACTGCAATAAATGTATTTCCATTATTGTATTTATTTTAATTAGTTGAATCAATGCAAGAATATAGAGCAGATTTATGTAAGAAAACGTCAGTAGGGATTATGGTTAATGATTTATCTATAAAAAGAAGGAAATTCTAGAAGGATCACACAATGAAGCCTATATTACCATTTTTTCTACGAGTGTATCATAACATTTGAATTACACGCCTGCAATCTGTGTCAAATGTGGATCATTAGGAAAGTGGATCATAATCAAAAGCTTATTCCTTTCAACCACTGACCAATCAAAAACAGGTATTATTTAATGAATTAGTGTTAATCCAATCTTCTGATAAAATCTTCGGTTTAAAACCGATTAAGAAGTTAGCAAGCAGAAGTAAATTTGGAAGTACCCGGATAGGTACATCAATTTTTATATTAATCTGTTCATCCTTTTGTTAATTATGTATGGATCTTGAGACAAAACGTCTGTAACACCGATTAGTATTAAAAAAAAAGGCAGAACTTATGACAAATAATTTATTGGCAAAGAAATGTATTGTTTTATGTATTTATGCAAATAATTTCTTTGAAAATATTAAAAATCTACCTAAACAATGAATTTTAAAAAATAAAAATGAAAAAAAATAGTTAATTTAAATCAGTATTCCAATATTTTCTTAGCTGTAGAAAAAAAATACTATATGAAACTCTGAATAATGACCGTTAATGGAGTCTTGTGAAGTTTACGATACACACCAAGGCTCGTGTCGTAAACTTCACACTTGTGCATTAATGGATATACGTTAATTTTATTAGTAGCCTAATGATAGGCTCGTTTTGTAATGTACTAAATAACTAATACACTTTATTTTTAAATTTGTTTTAAGATATATTAAAAATACTTGTAAAAAAACAAAAAAAAAACATTTTTTTTTTTAGTACGTCTAACTGTTAAAAACTTATTTTGAAATTTATAAGAAATATGATTTTATTAAAAAAATATATAACTGTTCTTCGTCTTTTAATGTTCCTATTAGAATTACATAAAACTTTGGAAACAAATCCCTAATACACAAAAGATAATAAAAGGATTAAATATAGTTTTATATTTAATATCAGCATTTCTTTCTGAGAATTCTGATTAATTTTCAAAATTGAATCAAAACGTCAAACGGCAAGAAACGGTTCCAACGTTAGTAATTTCTATAAATAATTTATATGTATGAAATACAGAAAAAAAATCTAGTTAGTTTATAAAATTTGGCAATCAATTCATGGACGGCTAGGTTACAAACTTGGATATTGGAAATGTAACCATTTGCATAATAAAACATCCAGTGTTACCAGTTTACCCAAGAGATTCTACACATCGTAATATTACGGACAAAATTTTTTTGGCATCTTTTTAATTTCTTAGGAGAAAAATTAAACTTTTATATAAAGTGGCTATCTCAAAATCGTACGTATTTTATATGTTATGTACGCAAAGATGTTTTTTTTTTTTGTGGATTTTAGGCAGGCAGGCATTTATCCAATTCACTAATTTAGAACAAGTTTTGTCTAACAGCGATAAAATTTTCATTTTATTTGTTTTTGTCTTCAACAAATCATATTCTTTTTGAAGAACATTATAAAAAAAAATCCCTATCACATAACTCTAAATTGAGGAACTATAAAATCATAATTAAACCAGTAGCACCGTATATGGGAAAGTCTGCAATTTTATTCAGAACAAGAAATAGAAAAATTAGAAAAATAAATTTTAAGAAAAATTTAGAGACTAAAATATGAAAAAGAAATTTACAAATATGCAAAAAAAAAGAAGAAGAACTTTCCGGAAAAGAAAAACAACCGGAAAAGAAGATTACAGTTTGCGAGACATTTACACAGAATGAAAAACAAAAGATTGACAAAAAAAATTAATTTCTACGTAAACAAAGCCACAAAGACCAACTGGTTTAAAGAAGTAGAAACAATCTAAAAAAATTAAACATTTTTAAGGATCTGATAAAGACAAAGATCTTAAGTTTCCAGAGATAAAGAAAAAGAAGTGTATAAACTTGAATAAGAAGATGGAAGAAAGGCGACAAAAACAAAGCAGAAAAGAATGAAAACCTTTTGAAAAAAGAAAACGTGATCCGTATTGGTTGAAACGAAAAAAGAAGAAACATGTCTTACTCAAGTTTGATCATTAAACCAACAATGATAAAGTTGAATAAAAAACTCTACCATAATATGTTACTACATGGGAAAAATTTATTTTGGGAATCGGAAAAAGGAGTTTTAATTTCATTACACTATAGAAACTATATCTACAATTTTTAAGAAAATAATATTTACTGAATAATGTACGACAACTGAGAGGAATAATTTTTGTTAAATAAAACAAAGTCTGACATGGCCTGTTATTTATTTCTGTTTTTACTTCAGTTTTTTTTATTCTTTGAGAACGAAGAGTACTGAATTGATATTAAGAGGAAGGATAGAGTTCGTAATTGAAGAGAATGGAGTAGATACTGTTATGGAACTTAACTTTCTAATAAAAAATGCATTATTCATTAGCAAAAGGTCTTCATACCCATCCCTACACATCATCTATTCTATATAATACATATACTACAAATGCATAGTCTCAACAGTACAAGTGTACGTAACGTTAACTTTTTAAGCGCACGCAACTGTCTCAGTTTACAACAGTCAAGCTTCACCAACGTTCCATTTCAAACCCTTTTACCTGAGTTATTCCTGACTTCCTGAAATTTAATTAAAAACTTTATATCATTTTGAAATTCATTGTATTGTTTACTGTGCTTCAAAATTAAAATTGCATTAAGATCAGTAATTTTTGAGATTTCACTTGAAAAGCAAAGGAGTAATCCTACAAAAATAATTATTATTTCTAAATTAGTTTTTTAAACTCAAAAATATTTTTATCGAATAATTAATAAAACTTTAATTAATTTTGGTTATAAAAGATCTGATATGGACACCACATTGATTTCTTGTACGAAAATCCAAAAATAATACCATTCTAAATTATACTTATCAATTAATATTAAATAATCAGATGTTTTACCAAATCTATTACGTATAAACATATATAATAATGGCTATTAAATAACATATACACATTTTTAAAAGTCCATAAAATTATATTTCACTAATAACTTCTGATTTTTTTGTCTTTATTTTATTTATTATTGAATTATTATTTATTGTATCTTTTTTTAATCTTGGTTAATAATTATTAAAAAATCAATATATCTGAATAAAAAAAAAAATGTTTAAATAAATTTAATTATAGGCAAAAGGAGATGAAGTCTGATTCGAACCGATGTGCTTTCCTTTGTAAGATCAAAATATTTCATTAATTAAAATTTTATTTGACTATAACTCTGGAACCATGAAAATAAATATTAGTCATGATAATCGATGAAAGCTCTCAATGAGGGCTTATTTAAGAAAAAGTCCAAAATCCAATTTTTTTGAAGAGTTTTGGTTCAGTCAATTGCAATCAAAAGGGAAGGAGCACAGCTAAATATTACAACAATTCTAAATCCAAAATTTTAACATTCTATCGCTAATCGTATCTGTGGTATGGGAGATACGTACAGACGTGAAGCTGAAAATAGGAAAATAAATATATTTCCATTGACAAACTAACATTTTTCATGATTACCATAATTACTTTACTTCATACAAGGAAGTAAAAAAAATATTTACATGTAGCAAGATTAAGGATTATAGTCATCCCTCGAGCTTAGTATAAATTTCCTGTAGTTCTGAAAGTTTAATAGAACCAATGAATGAAAGGTTTTAGTAAAACTTGAACATTTATTATTCTGGGTTTATTTCCAAGTTCTCAGTAATACATTTTAAACATTGTAGATAATAATCTTACTATAAATTAATTAAAAATTTAAAATATCTGGACCGTATCAGTTACAACTGAAAAGAATTCCAGGCAAAATATATAGAATTTACAGCAAAAATGGTAAAAAATTTCCATGTGGTAGTAATACAATTAATATGATAAAAGAAGGCTCCACCCCCTGGACTCCCGCTTTATTCGTTATCATCATGGTTATGAGAATACAGATAAATACGTTCTGTTCTCCAGTATTTCCGTCATTCATAACGTAAGTTCTGTACTGCCGTCGGCGAAGCTACAGCTCGAGTGAGGGTCCAGCTCTCTCGGAACAGCAGCTAACCGAGAATCACACACTTCGGTTATTTCAGAAAACCGAGACACTCTTGTCCTTTCAGCATACTTTTTAATAATAACAGAAGTTATTTCTCTTTTCTGAAGGCATACTTTTTTTAAAATTTGATAATCAAATATCGAAAACCAAATTTTTTTAATATTTCCCTTTTGTTACGTGGCCCTGAAATTCTATAAATTTTTTTTATAGAATTAAAGGGTCAAATTCTAAGGTCATTAGCCCAAATGAAAATTTTTAGCGTATGAAAAATGTCTAACCAGGGTTCGAACCCGGTATCTCCAAATGAAAAGCCGAGACCCTATCACTCCGCCACAAACATCAATTTCATTTACATTTAGGACTAGAACCGTTATACGCAAGGTTTGATTAATAAAATCATTTCCTACTATGTCCGACATACTACTACCGTGTCTCTTGTTTCCTAATACAGAAAGGCGTCACAACAATAAGAAAAACAAATACAACCAATTTAATATTACATAATATATTAAACGAAATTAATATAAATAAATAATGTTATATAAAAAGCAGAATTTGCGCTAATCACTAACTAATCCACCTAATCACTTCGAACTTACAATACACAACTCAGTTAACCTTTAGTGCTACGTTTTTTAACAACAGTTAGAAGCTGATGTGAGTTTTACACATGATAGCAATTAATGTTTTCTCCGGAATGGTTGACCTCAGATTCAACAAGACTACACTTCATTCACATTCATACGTATCATTCTCATTCATCCTCTGAAGTAATACCTTACGATAGTTCCGGAAGTTAAACAGAAAAAGAGAGAACAATTTATATGTAAAGTCGTGCAGTATTTGATGTTTGACGCTGGAAAATGGAAAAAATTAAATTAAATAAATGAAAAAAAAAAAACATCAAGTGAATATATATGTAGCCAGTGTGAAAGATTAGGACTTTTTAAACGTAGGATTTTTTTGTTACGATTCCGTAGAGTTTATTTAGTATAATAACACTCGTTCTTTATTTCGAAATAAAGTCACTTTAGCAGACATGTTCGCAGATACAACAGACTGAAAATTTATAAAAATATTAGTAATTATTTAAAACTAAAGATCTCTTTTACTGTTTGTCTTTTTATGTATTTCTCCTGGATTGTAGATACTTTTTTATTAATTTCTCAGATTGATCTAATTTGGCTTGGTTCATGACCTGATTATAATCATCTGATGACCTGTTTATAGAACATTAAAAAATTATTCCAGAATGCGTATTTTCCTTCCCCTTTGGCCATTTTTTAAATTTTTTTATTTTTTGGATTTAATATAACTATAGCAAAAAATTAATTCCAATAGTTATGTAAATAATTATTTTTAACTATTTTTGAACATATTTGTTTTTTTTTTAACATTTCCAATGTTTAAAAAGTGCATTATTATTCGTTATTAATTTATTAGTAAGTTATTTATCAAGCTTAGAGCAAAGAGATTCATTTACAATTACTCCTATCGTGATCATATTTTAAGGCTAATAATTTGTTTTTGGAATAAACAGTAATTGGATCTGACAAACTACAAGGAAATGTTCGAAATAAAATTAGTAGAGCCTTGATTTTACAATAAGTAAAGTTTTAGAGGATAACTTTAACAACGAGGTATTCGCTATTATGTATATCTTGGCTATATTAAGTGAAGTCGAGTTATACCGTATTTGAGGCACTATAATCACTTCAAGGATGGTGAGAACGAAAATAATTTCTTCGATCACTTCCTATCGTCACTTATGTACTGGAACAACTGACGTTACTGGATGCTAATGAAATATTGTGTGTTGACGCTTCTCATTATTCTTGCTCAACAGCTATCAAGATTTTAGCAACTACCTAAAGCAGACAGTATTTAAAATGTACACAAAGGAAAACGAACATTGAAAAGTCTGTGATCACAATATAAATAATTGAGTTGACTACTGGAATGGTTTGAAAGAAGAAAGGCGATGTCGTTGGAAATCTCTGCAGGAGTGAGATATTTACAATGATGTTGTGAAGATTTTAGTTACAATGAATTTACAGTCCTTATCAAAACTGGAAATAACTTAATCAAATACGCACTAATACTATTATAATTATTATTATAGGTACCCATAATAATAATAATGTTTGTGAATGCTAGATCTTAGTGAGAGGGAACCTAATTGTTAAAGTAATTCTCATTCTTTTCATCTACCCCCCCAAAAAAAAATTAATGAATATCTTCCCAATACTCGAATCACAACCCAATACAATCTAGTTAAAACAATTTAGCTGCGTTGATAGCCACGGGTATGAATATGCATGCACGAAGTGTATAAAAACGAGCAATTTACAGATTCCAATTTGACGTGTGCATGCTCCTGATAGTTTGGTCTAATTACATAATATTTGTTATGAGAGCGTCATATTCGAACTTGCGTATGATACGATTGAACACATCGTGCTCTCAGCAGTATAAAACAGGCGTAGGAGGTTTTAAAACATCAGTTTACTTTCGAATGCAAAACGTACGTCAGGTGACTTTATTTAGGTTATTAATAGCGTAGTTAATGAAAATAATAATAATTCAGGTTTTGGTTTTTTAGTGTGCGGTGAAACGATGTAATTGTTTCTTTTTTTTCTGAATTAAATCCTTCCGGATATTATGGATCTAAATGGATAAATTTGTGATAAAACAAACTAAACTTTATATTAAAAGTCGACTATTATAAAATAGGCTGTTTGCTAAACTACGCGATGAAATGGACGAAAAGAAAAACCCTTCTTTTCCATATACAAGTTAGGTGGTTATCGCGTGGGAAAGTGTTAACCTGGTTATTGAAATTGCGAAATGAATTTATAATATTTTACTAGGATAAACAAATGCCAATCTTAGTGCTTTTACAGAATAATGAGTACATGTTGCTGTTGGCTTATTTAGTTGATATATTTTCGTATTTAAATGACTTGAATGTAAATTTACAAAGACCTTGTAAAAACATTTTATTGATGACAGAGAAAATTCATGCTTTAATTTAGGAGCTTGATATCTGAATTACTCACCTTTAAGAAAGAATTTTTATATGTTTCCATTCACTTTGGATTAAATTGAGAAACATTTAGAGAAACGCACTATTTTTCACTACATTTTGAATAGGATGAAGATACATCTGCGTGAACTAAAATTCAGTTGATGGAGTATTTCCCGGAAGATAAGAATGATTTCTTGAAGAGACAGACGGTCACTGAATCTCTTTAGTGTAAATGTTGTCGCAGCTCCTAAATTACCAGTTGAAATTCACGACCAGCTCATCAAAATCTCTACTGATAAAACGTTACAACTACAACATCTGAAAATTTAGATAGTTTTGGTTTGCTCGTTGAGGTCAATATGGAAATTTAGTCACAGAAGCATTGAAAATGTTAATCTCTTTTGCTACGGTTTACCTCTATGAAAAGGGGGTTAAATATAGGAATAATCATTTATAATCTGAAAACAAGTTTCTTTTGTGAATTACTAACATAGATCTACGTATAGAGAAATTTTTAAATGAAAAACAAACGCAACCATCTCATTAATCTATTTTCTCTACATGTATAGTGAAAAATATAAGAATAATATTTATAATAAATTGTTTTTTTCTCATAAAATGATTTCATAATTCTTTATGTACATCGTTGTAGACTAATTTCCCAATATCCGTTTTATATCACCGCGATCTCCAGGTTGAGAAACGCTTACATGATAATCACTGGCTTTACTCACAATAAATCACCGCCTAACTCAATCCGACACAACATTGCCAAATTATCGCGCACGCACAGTATTTACTTACGACATCGTGCCAAGCCAATTACTAATTACTACAATAAACTGGTCTCTGTTTAATGTTGTCACTTTCTAAGAACGGGTGATTAAGTCAGAATTATATAGATGGTCAAGAATGGTAATGACTTATATGCAATCTGACGTCTAACTTCAGGAAAATTCCTTCCTTACCTACCATGTTCAAAACTGAAAATTAAAGGAAAAGTTTAGTTGTACATTTTTCTTTAAAACTCGTTAATTTTTACTCGGTTACCAGTAACTACGATAAATGTTATAATTAGTTACTTTTTTGTTAAATATAATTATTATTTTAAACACTGAGTATTTATGTATAAAATAAATTTTGTTTACTGCTATGGTTCATGGTCCAACTTTTCTGGGAAAGTTATATCCTGTACATTTATAATTGTATTACTCCTAAATTTTAAACACGTTTTCAAATAGTCCAGGTGTGAATTCTGTGCTAAACTTTGTTTTGTAGTTCTCAAATTAATTGAAATTAATGTTTTTAGCACAGTCAATGTTACTTTTAGTTTTAAAAAATTACATTACTTAACAGATTTTTTTTTAGTAAAATATAGTTTCTAAAATTATTTATAAAATAATAAACTTCTTCTAATATTATTATAAATTCAACTTTTATATAATTTACTAATTTACAGATTTAGATAAATTACTGATTTTAGAGACTATATGAAATAAAACCAATTTAAGTAGGGACAATTACACAATAAACTCAAATTTGTGTAATTATTTGAAACGAGCAAATTAATTTGATAATTTATACGTAAAGTGTAAGTTCTTGAGAATTATTTTATTTTTCAGAAGCGGAAAATGATTTTTTTCTTTGTTTTTCCAAATATATATATAATCTATTTCCTGTTGAAATAATATTTTTAAAAAAATGTAGGTCTATGAATTCCTGTCTCTTTGAGGCAGTTTTAATTAAATACCTGCGAATACTGGTATACTGAAGATGTTGGCTTTTTTCGTGCAGTTTAATTTATACTATAATTTTAAACGATTTTATGAAAGTATTTATTTTTAATTGGTAGTAAAAAAAAAAAAACTTACGGTGTTTACATACTTACTAATATAAACAGTACTAATGCATTATAATGGCCTCATTATAGTTAGTTTTTAGATGACCCACTGAAACGCTATACTGAAATATGAAAATAAATAAATAAAATTGTAAATATAATCTAACCAAACTTAATCTACGGGCCCGCTTCGTGCGCTAGTCAAGGTTAGCGATCAAAGCGTGCATAGGTTATGTTTGGGTAGATTACATTTGAAATTTTATTTATTTTATTATTTAAATGTATCGTTTCAGAGAAACAATCCAAGAACTAATTACTAAAGTGGCGCCGTTATAATAAACAAATACCATATATATTATTAACTGGTTGCGTTTATCACATTAAACTAACTTCTTCGTAAATGATATAACTATAGGATATCTATTAATCATTGTAAAAAAATAAGCACAAATGCACACACGTATTCGTTTGCTATTTGTTGAGAATGGAATCACTGTAGCTTCTTCTGCCGATGATTTCTGGATGTTGACGACAACCAAACTGCGGCATCAACTAATCTATAATCCGAATTAAATCTAATCAGCAGGTGGCTGGGTGTCCGGAATATAAGGTTAATATAAGCTAAGTTGAACCATGGGACATTCCTAATGAGGAGAGGAGACTGCCCACGGATCCACATTGATGCAATTTTAATCACGCAGACTGAAACTGTAACGTACCAAGGTCTTCTTCACCTGGATCGTTGTTTGACTGGACGTTCACTTAAGGGAGAAAAGAAAGCAATTTAACATGAAGTTGTAGGAAATGTACTGGTCGCTGGACAGGAAGTCTGAGTTATCTTTTTCTAATAAGCTACTCTTATACTCGGCTGTTTTGAAACCAATACGGGCGTGTGGAATCCATCTGTGGGACACGGTAAGCAAGTCAGATCTTGAAATAATACAGCGGTTTCGGAACAAACTAGCCCGTTCTGTAGATAAAGCGACATGATAAACTAAAAACAGTGAAATCAACAAATTTTGGATTGACGGTACGTCAATGTTAAAATACATTTCAGTTTAAAATATAAACTTCGGGTTAATGACCTCGTTAACCACTTGGTGGTAAACCTCCTAGACAACGGTGAGGATGTTAGAAGACTTAAGCCGCTAAAGGTCCTGGATCTTAGTAACTCTATATTAAAATGTAATTACAACCTCTGAGTTTTCTGCATTAATCAATTCTCTTCATCTCTTTCTGTCTTTACTTTCATTTTTATTTTTTTATTTTTTTGTTTTTTTTTCTAACTATATAATTATATATAATTTTTGAGGAATTTCAATGGGTAAACGTGTATATATGTATTCACTTTACTTAAGGTTACTAAAATAATATAACCGATTACAAATAATACTAAAAAAAAAATTCTTTTATGAAAATTTATTGGTACAAAACTCTACCATTCTATCTTTCTATTTCTACAAAAACTTTAACCTAAAAAAAGACTAATACTTCAGAGGAGAATTTATGGTTTTCCAAACATTAATATCTAGTTTTTTACCAGTACTCTCTTTAAACAAATAATTGAGTACACTATTCAACTATTAATTGATATATGAGTAATTGTTTTAGAGAATGAATTATTAAAAAATGTTATGTATATATATATATATATATATGAAAACAGAATTAAGTTTAATAATAAATAAGTGAATTTCTAAAATAAAATCTATTTTATTTGTTTTCTTTTAAAACTAAAGTAAATCTTTCTATAAAAAAGAAAGTGTTTGACCTGAACGAACAAACCGCAGGGATATGTTAGACAGGGTGAATTAAATGTTTCGGAGTCAATGGATTCCAAATTTCCGGTGAGTTCATGAGAAAGGGGTGAGTTAGGCGATCTAAGGGACCTTTACGAATCGGGTAGAGCGGAGGGCCTTTACGAATCGGGATATGAGGCGGAGGAAAGTCGAAGGTTCTACAGAGTTAGCAACGGAGAGAAAAGCGGTAGGGTCTGTGGATCGGTTAAAGGGGTAGGGAAGAGTATGTAACTAGAAAGGAGGGGGGAGAATAAAGAGAAATAGAGCTTTCCAGCCGGTCCAGTAGAAACTCTCCCGGTAACTTTGACAATGACTATAAATAAGAGTCTCCCATGTAAAATAAATTCATACTAGACACGGACCATAAATTGTACAGAAAACGACCCGCCTGCTCCTGTAGTAAGGTGAGAGCACTACAATCCTCAATATCACTCGGTTTCTTTCCACACTTAAGCATTTAATGGTCAAATAATCTTCAATACAACAAAATGTATACTATAAAAAAGAGAAAAAAGTACAAACTATAATTTCTATTGTGTGATAAAAATTGCCTTAATAACAATAATAAATTAAATTTTACTTCATAAGTTATTTCATTAAATTTTTTTGCAATCAACTATAAAGAAATTTTAAATGGAATTTTCTACATTTACCGAGATAAAATTAATTTTCTCAAAAATAAATTGTTAACAATTGTAATAAATGTAAACGATTCGTAAAGAACAAAAATAAGTAATTAAAACAAAATTATACATAAAATAAATTCCATAAATTCAAAATTTATATTTAGGAATAATTAATATTGAATGGTTTCAGAATATCACAATTAAGGATGGATATAAAAATTTCATGTGAATAATAATAATATAAAATGAAAAACAGAAAAAAAAATTTAATGAATTAATTCTCTCTCTCTCTCTTTATATATATATATATATTTATTTATTTATTTATAATGAATATAGTAACAAATAGATTTAAAAACCCCTAAATAATAGTAGTTTATAAACTAGACATTGTAGATGAAAACCAAAATTGTTTTTCCACTAAGTGTAGAAGTATTCCTTTACTAATCCTCATGATGAAAATGTAAACCATATTTTTTTTAAAATAAAGTTTAGAGAACATTTTTTGTTAATTATTATCAGTTTTTACACATTAAATATCATTTATGTGAATTTAGTCGATTTAGAAAGGTTGGAATTTTATAATGAGTAATTTACCTAACGGTCCTAGGCTGGAAAATGTTTATGACAACCTTAAAATGAGATTAAACGTAATCGCCTACAGGAAGATTCGAACGCTTAACTTTTACTTGAGATGCAGTCATTCTGCAATTATTAAATAACCTAAAATTTTAACCGTTATATATGTTATTATAAATATCTTCTTTTTTTTTTTTTTACCTCCGGAACCACAGTTAAGTATATCTTCAGAGGATGAGATAAATGAATTGTAGCATGTGAGAAAAATGCCATGCCTGACCGGAATTCGAACCCGGGACCTCCGGATGAAAGGCCGAGATGCTACCACTTCTCCGCCACGGAGGCCGGCATGTTATAACTATCTAGTGTTACACACACACACACATATATATATATATATATATACATATACTAAACGGATAACAGTTTAGGTTTGAAGTGTACTCTTGTACCTTAGATTGTACAAGACTACACTTCATCCTCATTCATCCTCAGAAGTAATACCTTACGGTAGTTCCGGAGGCTAAACAGATAAAGAGAGAGAGTATATATATGTATATATATATATACACAAAATGTTTCAAAAATGGAGACCTAGCTATAATATTTTTCGGATTCTAATTGTAAAACCAAACAAAAAGTAAACAAACGCGCCAACAGAAGTGAAAACTTAAATCATCCGTGTTTTTTTTCCCATCTCTCATTCTGTATATATTATACGCATATATGTATAAATTCTCGGTTTGCCATAACTCGGCTTCTCAAAAAGCCGTGTTATGGCAAAAAATTGATGTAATTTTGTGTCTGTTTTCATATCCTCCACTTTACGTTCAATTCAATTAAATATTGTTTTTATCTATCGTTAATAATAGTTTTGTAAATTAGTGTCAAATTAAAAAAAATTTTCTCATAACGATAGACCTAATAACTATCACACAAGATTACATCAATTTCTTCCATATTTCGACTATTTTTTAACCGATGTAAAAAATTTTTACGAAATAACATAAATTTTGATAAAATTAATATTTATGGAGATATAACGGATTAAAAAATAAACATGGCCACCAATTTATAATTTGCGAAGGTATTTAAGTCTTGATTTTTTTGCTAATTTTACAACTATATTACAAAGACTTTATCACCAAATATTAATGTGATTCATCGATCTAAACTTGCGATATAAATCTTTATATAAAAATAAAAAAGATTACGGACAAGGGGGAAGCGAAGGAAAAATTGTAATTTTTCCTATGATATTTCTGTTAAGTTTTACAAGTAGAATCAGAAAAATTAAAGCCAGTCGATTATTTTTGAAACACCCAGTATAAATACCATTAATAATTATGATTATCGTTATTAAAAAATATATAAATTATGTAATAACATTTAAAACAAATTAATTATTTTACTTTAAGTGACTGGTAAAGAAGATAATTGTAAAAATAGTATTTGATTTAAGCACAGTATATACAGTTTGATGCTTGAGCCTTGAAAGAAAGGATTTTCTAAAATATTCGTCTCGTACTGGGACAGTAGTTCAATTCAATTAGCGCTTTTCCTCCAAAAAATAATTGGCTGAACATTCTTGAGTTTTACTACCACTTATTTTTAAAACAGTTTTTAAGTTTTTAAAAAATTCTATTAGTTAATTAAAATCATTCAACAATGGAAGTTTTCTTGTTTTATTTTATTTTTTGCTGAAAAATAACAGAAGGAAGCATTCTAGCAATAGTGATTCATCTGACTGCATTTTAATTTTTATGTTGTATTTTTATTTTATATTTAACTTAAATATGCAAATAATATGATGAAGAACTGTCAATGTGAAACAGCTCGTAATATAAAATACTCTAATTTTTATAAGTGCATTTGCACTCAGAAAAAGTCATTAAAAAAACACGCGCTCACACACACACACACACACATATATACATGTATAATAATACATAATATAATACAACTGTGTATGTATATGCATACATACATACATACACAGTTGTATTGGACTTACCTAATCATTGTTATAAAATATTTGGATATTAATATAAGTAATAATTTTTGTATACATAAATTTATTTAAGTTTTTGCAGTGCTCTTTTTGCTAACAAAATGATCTTCATGTCACTTTGCGGAGATATGATTTTAAAATATTATTGGATAAGGAAAATGTAATAATGGGGCTGATATTTATGGATATGTTAAACATGAAAATGTGTACAGTAACTAAAAGTAATCTTGTTCCATTTTCAACATAAAAGACAGAATCCGTAGAGCGTGGCGCGTGGCGATCAAACAGACTAAGTCATAAATGACTTAACAATAGGTTAACAAAGTCCCCAAATTGAAATACTTGTAATCATAGATGGCATCAGATGGTGACATTTCAGGACCCGCGGATGAGACTAAATGCAAACGTGTGAAGTGGTGGCAGTCGCCGGAGTTCTTATTGACCATAGAATTCCAGTGCACTTGAAATCCGGAGTTTACACTGCAATTATAAGATCGATATCGCTTTACGGAGGTCAGTGCTGGCCTATCACAAAAAGCATGATGAACACTAGTACACAATGGAAATGTGCATGCTGTGGTGGTCACTTCGCCTAACAAGATTTGACCACATCAAAAACGTGAGTGTTGAAAGGCAATTGGTACGACAACAATTTTTTTCAGGTTTTGACACGACATCAATACCTTAAAAAATGAGAGAAGCACAATTGAAAATCAATGACAACAAATTAGTGGGCAAAACTGCATTCCACTTGGGTCCTGTAGGACGACGGTCACCGACGGCCTAAAAAGCGTTCGTTGGCTAGAGAGCATAAATGAGGACATGTGGGTCGTCGAAGTCCAGCCGGAGAATCCAGCAGACAGAAAGAAATTACTAGTGCATTGCATATCACCACACCCCACCCCTAGGTGGGAAATATGCTAAAAAAAAAAGAAGCCGGCCTCCATGGCGCCAGTGACAGCGTCTCGTCCTTTCAACCGGAGGTTCCGGGTTTGAACCCCGGTTAGGTATGGCTCTTTCATATACGCTACAAATCGTTCATCTCATCCTGTGAAGATATATCTGATGGTGCTTCCGGAGGTTAAAAAAAAAAAAAATAAGAAGATTGAAAGAAAATGTAAGTTAAGAAAAATTTGACTGATGAATAAAATAATATCACTTTCAACTTTTTATTGTAATTCTGAGGCTAATTATTTATCTTCAAACTCATCAGCAAGGGTAAAATATACCTAGTATAGATTTATTGACTCCTATACAAAGCGCTGAAGAGTAAGCAACAGAAGTAATACAAGTAAATTAACCAACCTCACTACGCTCCACTTCTATTAACAGAAGTACATATAACGGGTAGGCAAATAGATTTTCATTGTATAGATTAAACGTAACATAAAATCCTAATTATTTAGTTTAATCTAAATTACTGATTGATGGTTCCAATTCTGTGAATATGACAATTCTGAAAGATGTGAAATATAAGAAGCCTACATGTAGCAGATGGCTTTCCATTAAGAACGTTAGAAATTTGCATTATAGTAAACTAAACTTTATTAAAAAGAAACAAATAAATATAAAGTCCATTAAACTTTAAATTCAAGTAAACTAATGCTTTGCAGTTATTAAGATATATTCTTAACTTTACTAAGCTTAATACAGAATATATCAATATTATTTAAATAATGCCTGGTTTTACCGGGGAAAAGCTATTCATGTGATCTATTGAGTAGAAGGAATAGTATAGTAATACTCACCCAGCTATGCTCCAGAAATGTTTTATTTACATCAATTCCGAATATAATTAAAATGATTTATTGATCAATAATGAAGAATATAATAAAACTAGACACTATAATAATTTAATTATGCTGTAAAAATAAGAATAATACTAGATCTTGGATACTGGTTTTCTTTGGTATTAGATTTCAATGAACCGCATGTCTCATCAATAGTCTGCCTGAGTTTATTTAAGACTATATATCTACCGGTTTAGATACATTACTCAAATAAGTCACTACACTTTAATTTTTAATGAGATTATAAATAAAAATATTTTAAAAATTAATATAAGAAGTACAAAGATCTATTTTAATTATTTTTAGAAAAAAAATTTAATGCTGTTAAATGTATGAATGAACTTTTGTATTGCATTACAATCTTTCTTTTAATCAGTAACCAATAAGAGAATTATAAGGGTAGCGTCAAATAATTAATTTAATAAAATATATGATATTTTAAGATCGTTACCTGGAATTAATCTCGAATGAATTCTAACAAATAAAGTAATCTTTTTTAGTAGGATTTAATTTTCTATTGGATTTTCTAATATTACGTAATCCATCTTAACCGTTATTGATGTGTAGATAAGAAAGTTACCTGTAATCTAGTTGTATGTTTGTAATAATAAGTTATTATTGTTCTTTTAGTTCTTTAAAAAAATTACAATAAATACATAATTATTTCAGTTCTCGCCGTGAGATTATAATGTTTTTGACCTCGGAAATTCATATGGCAGTTAAAATATTATAATCTTAAGTACAAAACACGAAATAGTTTAACTTTTAGGCAAAACCACTCTTTCAAATTCCTCAGTAAAACAAAATCCTTCTGTTGGTAGATTTCCTTGTTCCATCATCTTTCTCTGGAGTATGAGTTACATCCGATCAATTTCTTTTTTCATGCATAATTTAATGTCTAAGAAGCTGACTTTCATTTCTTTAACAATATTAATATCTGTAGCCTTTGTAATAATTACAAACGTTATATAACTTCTAAAAAAAAAAAGTTCACATTAATCACGGGACTTATTAAATAAAAATCTTAATAATATGCTTTAAAATCTCAAAAATCTCCAGTTCTTATTCTTAATCTCTGCCCAGATGTACAACTCCACTTCAAAATAAGGTGGTAAAAATATATAAACATCATACTTACCACATTCTGTTTTACCACTGCTGATATAATTATTATAATATCAAGAAATTATTAATAGTACATATCATGATAAATAATATTAAATATTCAAATATATTATTATATTATATGCAAAATATTATATAAATATAATATTATTAAATAATACATGTAAATTATTTTTATGATATTATTATATTTATGATACATCAAGTTCAAAATTTTCAGCTTGAAAATTAAAAAAATTTCTGTGCTCAAGAAGACGAACTTTTCGTTATTTTATTTTGTTTCCTTTTCAAAAAGTATCACCTCATTCTAATCTAAAATAAAAAAAAACACCTTTTCGTTCATAAAAAAATACTTTTTTTTTAACCTCTACAACCACCGTTAGATATACCTTCAGAGGATGAGATGAATGAATGCGTTGCCTGGCTGGGACTTGAAACCTGGACCTCCGGATGAAAGGCCGAGACGCTACCACTCGCGCCATTGAGGCTGGCATAAAAAAATAGTTACACGTGTAAAAAGCACCACAAAAAAAATAACAATATTACTAATTATACATATTGCGATATAAATCTGAGGATAAAAGAGACATTAATTTTTTATATCATTTTCATAAGAAAATAAAGAAATCAGGATTTATATTTTAAATCAACTCACAGATAATTAATTTTAATGAAAATTTCGAGATATACCATTCATACCGTACATCGATTAATTAGTGTTTTTTTTTTTTTTTTACTAATTCAGTAAAACAATAAGTCGATTCATAATTCCTTAACGCAAGTTAAAAAACATAAGTAAATAAACCAAGCACAAACTGTATTCACTATCCGCTATTTAAAACAAAAAATAAAATGAAAAAAGTGTTACTTTATATTTTTAGATGGATTATTCCTGATTTAATATATTAACCATTAACATTATTATTAAAACAATACCAATATTCAGTGTGATAGATTTTTAAAAAAATTGTAAATTGAGATAAGCAAGGTTTTCATGTTTATATAACATGCATTTTGCACACGAACATGATATACCAGTAATTTTATATATAATATAAATGATTTTTCTTAAATAGAAGAAAAAAGTACCTTATGACATGCAAGATATTTCATATTTTTATCGTGAGTAAACAACTTATTTTACTATGTGCACGAAAGAATTAATTTTAATAAGTTACTACAAAACAACCTGCGTATTTAGGTAAAATATTTAGAGTTTTTCAATATTTTTATTTAATTAATTTTTAAAATGAAGCATGACTTCATTTTATTTTTATTACTAGACTGCAGGGATGAATTTATATTAAAATTCACAATGTAAATTGTTCTTCCATGGATTAAAAACAAAATTCGGCACTGAAATCCTAAATGTCAACTTTATATTAGATGTACATGAAACCGAAAAAAAAATTACTGAATGCTGGTTTTCTTTTTTTTTTAATTAAATTTATTTTCCAACATTTTCCGATAGTAATCAATGTGTACTGAATTTTTAGCTTCTAAATAATAAATTGTTTTTATTATGGAATAAAAACGTATGAAATGGAAACACATTTAATAAAAAAGTTTTTTTTTATGTATGTTACATTATGTAAATATATTTTTTTGTTCCACAACCAGTATATTTACAATTGGTTTGATCGATAAGTAAATCGGAAAAGTAAATAGTTTGATAATAAGCAGATGATAAGTTCTTAAGGAACTCTCATAACAAATTAAATAATATTAATAGTTATCAGTAAGCAGTAATATTAAAGTTCAAAGTTCATTAGAAAAAATATTTCTTCAACATTTCATAATCCACAAAAAAAAAATCAAGCTATAGCTAATTGAAGAAAGAGCAAACCAATTTGTAGAAATAAATGAAGAAAGATAATATCACTAGATTTGGCGATAGTAGCTGTAAACTGTCAATCAGTAGCCCCGAAGTCAAGCACATAGAGACTTTTCAATCTTCAGACATCCCTGTTATTATTAAACAGTAGTGTATATAAATGAACGTTTAACATCTATTTACTAATCATAACATATCACATGCAAACAATTTTCCAACTCGATAAAAAATAATCCCAATTCTTCAAAATTTTCTGTCATATATCTATCTAGTATCTTGTAATTAAACTTGTTGTTTAGATAAGAATATTCTACATTAAAAGAGATTAAGATAGCTTTCTTAAAAAAATAATCAAACATTTATGCGTACGAATTTGCATTTGTTTTGGCTTATGCCATTCTGGAAATTATGTCTTTACAATAATATATAATATCTTTTTCGGGAAAAAATATACCATTGTCTTACACATATATTAATAATGGTCTGGAAAATTTATTGTCTTTTATAAAAAATATATATTATAAAAATCTTATTTATATTTAAAATACTGAATTTATTAAATAATTTTCTTCTATATTTATAATTTTTCCTAGGCATTAAATATAAAATATCTATGTGGTATCATTTATAAAAGATAAGTAATAAATTAAAGGAATCTCATTCAGAAAAAAAAAAATACATAACAGAAACAAAAGCTTAGAAGAGTATAGTATAAAAATAACCTCAGGTCTATCCTATTTTCCAAAGGATAAGTAAGAACAAAACACACAGTAAAAATAATGATATTATTTACGTAGTTTTGCTGTTATTATGATTTAAATTTATTCAGATTTTCCTAGAAATCTTAATTGAATATGTAAATATCTTCGCTAACTAGTAGAACAATGATACTAATTTCTAATTAATTACAATGGAAGTTTATAAATATTCAATACAAAGTAGGCACAGATAGAATAATGGTAAATAAGTCTTAGCATTTTGTTAAGAAAAATGTACAATTTATAATTGTAATGTATGTTATAAGATAATAGTTCTGTTTTATTCAAAGAAATTTAAAGTGCGATAAAGAAGAAATAAAATTTGATGTATAAAGAGAATTTAACAAGAACACAGATAGCTGTACTGTAACAACTATTAACCTCAGGCAAGTATTTCTTCCTCCATGAGAGTCTAATTTATAGCAGTTTGTTAAAAGTCATTGTTAAATGCAACTCAGTTTCCACTGCTTTCATACCTTTGGGAGAGGTTGAAGTACAATGCATTATAAAGTTACTACATTGCAATAAAATGCATTACTCTGTGGTAATATTCTCTTATCATACGTCACAATAAGAAATAAATCTAAGATATAAAGTACAACATTAATGTAAAATACTGATTCATAATTATTATTCCTTAATATATCATAACGAATGTTAAAAGTAATTTTATAATAGAATCCATTAAAATGTTGAAATAAATCTTTCATCAAAATAAGAAAACTAAGATCTTGTAAAAGTAATATAATTAAATCATAAAAAAAATTATTTTCTGTTTTTGAACTGATCCATCGTTTTTTTTTTTCTTTGCCACGTCTTTAAACTCTTAAATTTAAGTACTTGTAATATTGTATTAAATTTAAGTACTTGTATATTCAATTTTAATCGATTCTTTGCTAAAAATCTAGCGAAATAATAAAATAATTTGATAAATTTTGTTAAGAACAGCTATTGTCCGTTAAAACGAAAATAGCTCTGTGGAATGGGCTATCCTCACTTCCGCAGGGGATATCATTAACTCGGCTGCATTATTAATCAATAAACATTGTGATAGTAAACTGTACTTGTGCTCACGTTTAGTATATAATTTTTTTTTTACCTATATATAATTCAATATGCTTAATTTTGTGGTAGATAATCTATTATCGTTTCGAATATTTTATGAAGATTCCAAAGTTTTATAATAAAACTTCGCTTTTTTTGTTAAGCCTCCGGAATTACCGTAAGGTATTACTTCAGAGGATGAATGAGGATGATATGTATGATTGTGAATGAAGACTATAAAACCTAATTTATGCCACTTGTATTATTTATTTTTTAACTTATTTTTAAAGTTTATTTATTATTAAAACGTTTAACAAGAAATTATTAACCATAAAAATTAAAAAAAAAAAAAAATTATTTCATTTTTAAACAATTCAAAAATCCTTTTAGCTTCAACATATTCCTATATCTTAATTAAATATACTGATATTTGTTTACTTTGTAATACTTTTCTTTCCACAATACCTTATTTTAAATCTGGATGTATTTTGATAAATATACATTCAAGACTTGTAATTATTTGTAAGATTTTACCAAAACCTTCTTTCTTTTTCATTTTTAAAACCGCTTTATCTCATAGTGTAACAGCTAAAAATGCTCCCAGAAAGAAGAAAGCGTAAAAGGTACGGACAATGGAAATTATTACGCTTGAAAAATCGAGAGGACAGGTAGGGTACTGGTGTAACTGGTCCGGAGAAATAAAACTCCGGATACCAGCGGAGTGATAGTTATAAGTTTGAATTCAGTTCGATTCCAGATAAAAACGATCACGGTGTGCGGGAACATTCAGAGTATGTTTTTGGTAAAAAAAAATAATGAAGAGTACGTCAGAGTATTCTACTTTCGACAACTGCAGAAAACAAGAAGCTATTCAGCGAGTTATTCATGAACAAGAGTAAACGTGACAGTATTCTATTCATTTTTAAAGGGGAATGTACTTCCTTTGTAATCAATAAAGTGAATAATATTTGCATAAAGTGAATTTACGATCTAAATTTTCCGATTGTTACTGTTACTTTAATATTAATTATATTGAATGAGGGGGGGGGGAGAGTTTTTCATTATTAGAAAACGGGAGATAAATATTGAAAAAACACCCCTACCAAAAAAAAACAATATTGCTGACAAAAATTGCCATTTTTGTTCTGGTTTGGTTCTATTGTGATTTTGCATTATGCTACCAAATACCCCATTTGAATTTTGAAAATCGGATGACTGGTTACGAAGATATAACCACATTTTCGAATAACCGTGATCGGTTAGATCAAGAATGTCAGATGCAGGCAAAATTCGCCTTCAATCTACTAACAAATACCCCGTTTGAATTTAGAAATCAGACGGTTGTTTGCAGAGATATTATAAGTGCAACTGATTTGCTACCATTGTTGATCTTTAGTTTAGCCTCGCACAAGGTGCTTGCTTACATCAACACCAACGTCACGTCCAATCCTTCACAACAAGCTCATTATTACTAAAGAGAAATCTTTATTAAATTGAATTTGTTTAAATTAATTTAATGTTATTTTATTTAACGTAAATTTAATTCTATTATTACTGTAATATTATTCATTCGACTGACCGAATCATTCAGTTCAAAGAGGCTCACAGTACATTAATTCAGTTGTGTAATAAAATAAAGGGATTATTAATTAAAATTTAGCAATAGAATTGCAGTATAGAGTGGACCATGGTGGTGCGCCAAGCGGCTGCACACCACTCCCTTCACGATTCTCTCCCGTTAGAAGCAGTACGTTATCAAATAATTTACAGATTAATTTCATTTTTAAGCGTAGATTATTTTTATTTATATTTTATATTCTTATTTTAATTTATTTATTCTTTGTTAATATTATTAATAAAAGAAAAGGATAATTGGTTAATATTTTATTGGGTAAAAAAAAAAGGATTCTGTATTTAGCAGGAGATAGACGTTGGCTTGCTTCCGTCCGGCGCATGATGTGGTCCGGTCTGCCGCCAATAGCAGTAGCTGGACTGGCAACAAAAACACCCTCACACAAACACACAACTCCCTCTTATCAATATAGCTGAACATTATATTTCTATAAAAAACCATTGAATTCTATAATTTACTTACTTTATGAGCCTATTTTAAATATAAAAACACAAAAAATGTTCAGAAATATATTCTACCACTCTTTTTTTTTTTAATTTTTTTTTTTTTTAACCTCCAGAACCACCGTTAAGTGGTGGTTGTTAAGAACCACCTTATCTTCAGAGGATGAGATGAATGAATTGTAACGTGGAAAAATGCCATGCCTGACCGAGATTCGAACCCGGGACCTCCGAATGAAAGACCGAGACGCTACCACTCGGCCACGGAGGCCGGCTATATTCTACCACTAATATTTTTTTCTTAACATATTTCTGAAAAAAAAACTTAATATAATCATAAACATGAGGATACAAACGCATCGAGGAACTAAGGGGCACAGCTCTCTGGTCCCCCTGACTCCCCTGGATAGATGGTCGGGTGATTTAAGCGAGCTCTGACTGGCTAGTAATATATAAATAAGATGAAGCAATGCCAATAAATAAGAGCAAGACTAAAGAAAATGCTTACATGATCGAATCCCGTCAAAAATTCATAAGGTTTTTTTATGAAATGTTTACAAACAATAAATAACAAGAGTAATAATAATTATAAAATAAATTAATAAAATTTACTTTTTGTTGTTTAAGATCTAGTAGATCTTAAACAACAACTATTTTCGATTTACAAATGAATCGATACTGAAAAAATTCTATCGATTTAGAGTCGTATATATGTTTTTTTTTTTTTTTTTTTTTTTTTTTTTGTGGCCTTTTAGTTACAATTAAACATACATAGATACATATTTATATATTCTATAACGGGGTGCCCTGTTATGTATGGATTCCAACATGGGATCATAATTTAAAATAAAGTAACTAATTTTATAAAATAGATTTTCTAATTAGAGAACTCTCCCACATGTATAACCTTAGCTTATTGAAAAATATATTTGAAACAGTTAAAATGATAATACGCATTACAAAAAGGAAGAAGATTTTCACATCAGCAGAAAAATTTTAAAAGGGAATCAATCAATCTTTACATAATGATTTAAATAAAACTTTTTTACTTGATATTTGGTCCACGTTAATTTTATTAATTTACAAATGGAATTGAGTGTAAATTATAGATTATGCATATTTAAAATTTGCTGTTTATTTTCTAAGTGAATAATACAGGAATTATTTAATAATATTTTTGTTTTAATAATTCAAGAAACAGATGAATAAATAAAGTACAAAAAATAAATCATTTTTTAAATGAGAAAATAGAGATTGTTATCCTCAAATAATTGGTATATGTAATATTTACTCAGGACATTTATTAAATAATAATTTCAACTAAAGAAAACATACATTTATCAAAATTAAAATTATAGAATAAATAGTAGAATGTTCTACCTTTCTTTGTTAGGAGAAAATTTTGGCAATTCTGGAGAGTAAATAAATATATAATAATTTTAAAAAAAACTCTTTTTATTACTCTAAAATTATGGTAGATCTAATGAATGAAAAAATGTTGAAACCTTTTAAAGTATCCATTTTTTATCACCACTTCAAGATGAATATAAATGGTATGATTTATAATATCTGGCCTAATCATTACTTTCATATGTAACAACACAATATATCATGTTATTCATAAAAACAGCATTTCAGCTCAATGACTATAAATCATAGATAAAATACCGCTGGACAACTGTGATAAAATCAGCACGCATAAAATATTCCAATTTAATAAAATGCAAGAATTAGTTTTTAATGTTTTTATACGCTATTATTATCTTAATCTCAATTTACATGAATAAATAAAACTATATCAACAGCAGATACATTCATACGTACACACGCACTATATACTCGTGTGTTTATATATATATATATATTATTCGTATCCATGCGCTTGCGTTTTTGTCCACTGCAAATTTAATAATTTCAAATTCACATATTCAGAAGGTTTTAAAATTGGTAACTAATATTAACTGAAAAAATACTTCTAAAATAATTTTTAAAGTTTAATTCAGGATATTATTTAATAATCATATATTATTAAATATATGATTTATAAATAATCATATACTTTAATGTGATTTTCTTTTTCAGTGATTAATAAATATACATATATAAGATTTTGTTATATATTTCAATAAAAAGAAAAATTATTTAGCTAATTTGAAACAGAATTTAAAAAAAATGAATTATACATTTACAAAATGAATAAAGTTTATATACAAATGAATTTATTGATTCATTATTTATGAATTTTTTTATGAATGAATGTATTTACAAAATGAATTTTTTATTAAAAAAAAATATATATAATAAAAAAAAATTAGCTTCTCCATGCGTATTTCCGTCGCGTATAATAACATTTTTAAGCGACTGGCATAAAAAAAATAAGTAGTATCAGCGGTATAAGTCATGCTAACACAATACTTTCAACAGTTTCTATGAAATAAATTCAGTCCCTCAGTTCTGACACTGTATGCAAATTCGTGCATAATTTCATACCCAAAGGGTTAAAAATATCGTTCGGTTACACATAAAGAAAGTAAGAAAATTCTGTCCCTACATATGAATAAAACTGTGAATAAGCATCGAGTGTAAAAATAAAAAAATAAAAAATGATCTAAAAAATTACCCAAGCATACTTTATCTACTAGGCGTAACTAAAACAGGAAACCCCATTCCTGGCGCAATGTACGCATAATATTAAACTGTTAACGCCCGTTACATTTACATCTATAACTATGAACAGTGATGTGAGTTCATATAGGCGGCACAATATGATTGCTTAACGTATTTGCTAGATTTTACCTATATTTATTCCAAGTAATTAAACTAATTCCTTATAAATTATGCATTTTTGCAGCAATACCATTACGACTTTCAACTTTTGAATTTAGATCTTTTCTAAAATATTTAACGAAATATTTTTTATAACATTTTTTTATTTAATTAGTTAATATAAAATAAATATAACTTAAAAAATCATTTTTATAAAGCAGCTAAATACGGGAGTACAAATAATAAATTTTTATTTATGTGCCTCATTCGTTTCTTTATGAGTACATAAATAAGAAATACATTTTAGAAAAAGTTGTATTTAATTTTTAATCTATCTATTTTATCAGATTTCAAAAAAAGGTATCAGATATTCTTTTAACAGATTCCAGTAGCCAAAATATTAAGTGTAAACTGATAGCATACACACACACACAGACACACACCGTATTTTTATGTCTTTTTTTTATAAATTTATATAACGGTTTCGCTTGGATTAAATATAAGAGATTATATCTCTATTAAAGTGATTCAAAATTTTATAAAAATAAAAACTTTTTCAGCAAAAACTATAAAACATAATTTGTTGTAAATCATCTTCTCAGTAAAATGACGAGGTGTTAAGGTTAGGCAAGATAGAATTATTACAGCTTTTATAAACAGAGAACTAAATTAGTTAGCCATTCATTTTGACATCAAGGTTTAAAATTTTATTAAAGAGTATTGTGAACTGAGTATAGTATTGAGTTAGTGCATTGTTGGAGTATTCGGGGGGGGGGGGAGAATCGTCTTTCTCTTTCGGAGAAAAACAAATAATGGAATAAATAAAACGCATTACTGAGTATGTAAATATAAATAATAAATTTAAGTTACTAAATATAACAACTAGTCACTAAACTAATTTAAGAACTAAACATAATCTTTAGACTAATGGAAATTTGGAAAACATATGTTTTATCAATTTTTTTTTGCATATCCAAATTTCGAGACCAACCTATTCAAAAATTCATGAAACCATGTTATTAATTATATATGGAACCCAAAGTATAATTTAAATGGAAGTTCCTAAACTTTAAAATTTAAATATAGGCACTCTGGTTTATTTTTAAACACAAATACTATACTATTATTTTTTTTTAACGCATACTTCATCTCTAAATAGTTACGGCTTTTGACAATACTTAATGCAATATTTCACAAAGAATTCTATGGATGAATTGTCAAAGATTATTACAAAATTAATAAAATATTTCAGTGTAAAAGTAACTATTTTATTTCATCCCTTATAGTAAAAAATTAATCGATTTCTATTTCTTTATATTTCCGATTCAGTCATTAACAAACATTTATAAAATAAAAAAATAACAGTGTAATTTGAGGAGAAAAATTGCAAAAGGTTTGTTTTTGTATCTATCCCCCATTTTATTTTCCAAAAACTGTTGCATTTGACAATTTATATTACTCTTTTATAAATCTGCCAATTTTTGTATCTCATTATAAATTTGAAAATAAAAAAAGATGATAATATTCAGGAATCATTACGTTTTTTAGCTGCCTTTCAAAAATTAAATATTAAGTAATATTCAGGTAATATTTTAATTGATTTTATATAACAACATTAAGATCGGATAAGATATCTTCTAGAAAGTTAAAAAAGTAGATGCACAGAGATAAATACTGATTAATCAATAAACTCATCACAAATACTTTTTCTTAAAAATAAATATTTATAATAATTTCCTGTTAATTAGTGACATTTCTGCAATTATATTAAACAAATATTTGACAACCCATAAGTAATTGGGTTTATTATTTGTTAGTTACAATTCAGTTTCAATAACTTAGGTCGATAATATAGGACACAGAGGGAAAAATAACATCTTCAGTAATTTGTGTTAAAAAAAAAAATCATAATCCATTAGGTAAATAAAAAAAATGTAAAGTACTGGTTAAAATAATTATTTAAAAATATAGTTAAATAGTTTTACGAAAAATGATAAAGAAATTTTGTATAAATTTTATTCAAATAAACTCAGCAAGGTAGGTTGTATAGAAAAAATTGGTATGTTACAATGCATGTTAACCACCTTTAATTGATAAAATTCCATAATTTTATAAAATATCCAAAATTCCACTAGTTTTTATTTATTCCTAGTTAGCCTTTCAAAAAAAGAAAGTATATAAGAATACACTTAATACTAATGCAAGAAGATAAAAGGAAGTTAATAGATAATATAAAGACATTTTTAATAATACATAAAAAAAATGAAAGCTCAGTAACACCATGTCAGCTTTGCTAAAACAATAAAGATAAACAGAAGAAAAATGAAAGTACCTGAAAATCTAGTGAGGGCAATATTAAAATATAGTTAAAAAATCTGCTGTGGTCATTACATGACTTTTTTGTAAGCTTATTAAATTACAAATACACATTTTTTTTTTTTTAATGAAAAGTACATATATATTGTTACCACAAGCATTTAACTCGGTAACACCAAGAATGAAAATGTCAGCGGGAGTACAGTATATAAAGCGCATGCACAGGCGGGCACTCCCACCACACGGCATCTGCTTGCGCATCTATACTCCACGATAGCACCACTATCCCACCATTATGGGCAATAATAGATAAAGGCTTCCTAGCGTGAAAATTCAATTCAACATAAACCATCGCCTACAGAAGTCCTCGGAGAAGAAGATGGAAGAAGCTGAAGGTAGTTCGCTAGCCGATACAACGCTGGACCAGCAGGCCCGTCGAGAGAGTCACTGGACGTGGACGCAGAATTCCCGCTCCACCTCGCCGGACTTCCATCGCCCTGACCAGCGGATGCAGCTACGAGAGCTTGCCCTGCGTGGGATCGCTTGAGGAGAACCACGTCGGCAAATGATGACCGATGCCGACCCAACAGTACGGGGCTCTGGGGTCTCCGCTACCACGTTTGTAGTGGGAACCCAACCGCCGCTGAGGGAAAGCCCGGTCGGATTTCAACGGACGAGCCGCAACACCCTGACTACGGCCGCCGAGTAAACTTCGCCGGAGATGATCTCCCGGATCCAACAGCTCTTCAAAGAGCTAACGACACAAACGGCCCTTTTCAGAGCCACCAAAAGGTGTTGAGGTTCCACTGTCGTCGAAGCCATTCGGCGACAATTATATGTTACTCGTACGTATATATATATATATATATATACACATACATTTTTTATTGTTATAATTTAATTATTAATTATCGTAAATTTTTTTTTTTACAATCAGAGTTAGTAATTATTAATAAAACAGTATATTTAAAATAAAAAAAAGGAAATGAAGTTTAATTCGAATCGACGTGCCTTTTCCTTGTGAGATCCAAATTTAATTTATAAAAATTTTATTTGGCTATAACTGTGGAACTAATGAAAATAAGTACCACTCATGATAATTGTTGAAAAGCTCTCAATGAGGACTTTTACAGCCGGTCAGAAAAAAATCCAAAATTAAAATTTTTTGCACATACGTACGTCATGCTGAAACTAGTCAAAATGGATTCAGGGATGGTAAAAATGGATATTTCCAATGAAATCTGAAAAACGAAATCTTTTTCGATCATGATACTTCCTTTACTTTGTAAGAAAATAAAAACATGTACATTGACAATGGAAGATGAAGAAAACGTGTGAAGATTTAACAGAAATATATTGCGAAACGTTTTTGAATCAGTGTCAAACTTTAGACTTTAATTAATAAATGCTAATACTTTTAATTCATGATACTTTAATTAATACATGATCAAATTTCTAATAATTCAACGGGTGGGGTATGAGAAAATAGAAATATCAAAGAAGCATTAAATAAAGGATTAATGTGAGAAAATAAAGTTCAACTTAAGAGATGGGAGGATGAGCTGGGTGGGAATCTGGTATCGATGGAACATAAAGGATTGAAAAGATTTATTCATAGAGCAACCTGAAGGGCAGATGTAGAAAAAGGATTATAACTGGTTTCAGTAGAAAAAAATTTACAATTTTAAAGAATCTCATACATTTTATACCTTAAAATAAAAATGAATTATTTCGTTAATAAAAATTATTATTTTAATTTTTCAGTTTGAAACAAAAATTGAAGTTGTATTCCAGCCCAGCCCTGTATGGTATAATAGCAGATGTTTCTAACTGGAAAATGTATGACCAGTGATGAGTGGATCTAAGATATGGTAGAAATGACTTAAAATAAATTACTGTATTTGTTGTAGGGTCTGAAGAGAATAAAATACTTCTATCATCTTAGCAATTTAACACACTATTACTTTTCTCATAAAAAAAAATGCTGAAATTCTGTGATAAAAAAATACTGAAGTCAAATGATGACACATCATTTGATTTCAGAAAATAATGAACTCTATTCAGGTTAAATTTTAACAAAGTTTAGGGAACTATCTTTATTCGTTGTAAACATTTGATATGATGGAAGAATTTTTATTGAGATTTGTAGGAAATTAAGATAAAATATCTCTCTTTAATTTACGACTTGTTTGATAATTTATTGCAATAATCATACTCAATAAAAAAATAAAAATTATTTACAAAATATAAGCAGCTTTATGAATTGTAAGCACCAATAATCGGACAAACAAAGACATATCAATATGTATATAGTAAGTTGATCTTTATGTAATACGAATTAAAGTTTTTAATAAAGGTGAATATTGACTTAACTTTTAGCGATGATTATATCTATAGGTAGGAAGAATAACTTATAATGTATGAATCAGCAAGTGTGTGATAAATTATTTAAAATTTTTAATATATATAAAAAGGAGAAAAGTAGTTTTTGAGGGACACCCACCTATTGATTAATGCGATATCACAAATCAGCTGATTTCGAAGTCGAGAGTTCTAAGATTAAAATCCTAGTAAAGGTACTTACATTTATACGGATTTGAATTCTGATCCTGTATACTGGTGTTCTTTGGTGGTTGGGTTTCAATTAATTACACTTCTCAGGAGTGGTCAATCTGAGATTGTACAAGACTACACTTTATTATTCACATTCATACATTCTTGTATCATCCTCATTCATCCTCTGAAGTAATATCTTAAAGTAGTTTCGGAGAATAAACAAAAAAAAAAGAGGTTTTCGAGCGACAACTTCCCCCAAACCTTTACGCTTATTTCGCTCGCATATATGCCCATGAATGACAAGTAAATGTCCATGAATGTGTCAGTACCTATTCTTTACATGAATCATTTCTTTATATAAATATTGTATAAGACAAATTTTAAAAATATTAAACAAAACATTAAAATTCTATTTAATATTAAGATCCTCAAACTTATATAACAGAACCTTTAATACGTAAGCACTTTAAAAAAAACCCAATTTTTATAAATTTCCAAAAGGTACTAAAAAAATGTCTTATTTCCCCCCACCAAAAAAAAAAAAAAACACATTAAATTTATCAAATAAACACGTATAAGTGATTTAATGAAATTCAGTTATTTAATTCATTCTTAAGATATACAAAAAAAGTTTATTTAAAAAAAATTTAGGAAGTTTCTTTCTCAGGGCAGGAAAAACATGCACATCTTCGATAATAAATTCGTTAATTTTTATATAATTTTAGAAACCGGTTTTGAGGAATTTAGCTTTGAAATTTTAAACCCACAAAAGAAAACACATTTTTTAAATTTACGTATAACTAAACGTTCCTACACTAACTAATCTGAAGAGATCTGTATATCATTGTTACGAGTATATGTTTTTGTATTCACTTTTGCATTATTTTTTTTTTTTGCAGGTATGAAATAAAAAAAAATATCCAAATTAAGGTGATTCTAAAATACAAAGCATTTGATATTTTAATACTTTTCTTTTTTAACAGTAGAATTGTTATTTCTTTTGCTTTTTACTCTCTTTTTTTGGTTAAAATTCCCTTCATAAATGCGATATTCATGTGGCCCTTGAAATCGTTAATGATGTAGGTTATAAATTTTCCTTTTTCGTCTAAATTTCTTTTTGAAATCATTAGAAGTTCGCTTCTTTCTTCGTAAAGTAAGTTCTTTTTCACGATACACGCATTTAGAAAAAGAGTAAATATGTTTAAAATAAATATTTTTCTTCTTTATTTTTCATTTTTGATTTTAATTAACAAAATAAAAGAAATAATAATTCAATATTTCTTCTCATATACATCATAAATTTTGAAAGCATAACATATTGTTATTTATTAATTTATTCTCAAATAACGCATGAAACATGAAATTTAACGCAAAATATTTATTTTATAAATACGATTATACAAAAAAATTTACAGATAATTAATTATATTTTTTAATATGAGGAAATAACTTTTCAACAAAAAAAACCTTGATTTGTAAATATTAAAATAGGTTGATTTTGACAATGAATTAAAAAATTATTATTTTTAATATTTAAATTAAATTTTAATTACTTTTTAGAATTAAAAATAACGTAAAAAAAACGTAATATTAAAATAAAAATTAAATAACATTTCATTATATATTTAATTTCAAAAAAACTAAAAAATAACAAAATAAATATTTTTTTATCTATATTTTATCTACGATGGTAATTGAAAACAGTGATTTTAATCAATATTTTCATTTTATTTTCTCCTAACATTCTGAAAAATTAGATGAAATTTAATAAAAAAAATATTCTCCACTGAATGAATTTAACAGATATGTATTTCCCGTAAAAACAATTAAATACCACTTTAACAACAATAAAATAAATATTATTTTAAATAAATTTTAATGTCTCATAATATTTAAAAACGATGTTTTTATATATTAATAATTATATACACTCCTGCAACAACAGGCTGTTGTTTAATTTCTATCTTGAAATTATTATTCAAAAAAAGTTTTGCTTTGTTTCTTTGTTAGGTCATAAAGCTAGTTTTCAACCGCCTATTTTTTTTAATGATGAGAAGTGGATTTCTTTGTTTACTGTATAGCCTCCAGAATCACCGTAATTATTACTTCAGAAGATGAATGAGGATGATATATATGAATTTGAATGAATATGAATTTGAATTTGTGCAGTCTCAGGTTGACCACTCCTGAGAAGTATGGTTAATTGAAACGCAACTCTAAAGAACACTGGTATCAAATCCGTATTCAGCTCTAGTATCTAGTATTCAAATCCGTATAATAGTAAATGCCTTTACTAGAATTTGAACCTTAGAATTCTCGATTTCGAAATTGGCTGATTTGGGATGACGAGTTAACCACTAGACCAACTATAGAACATAAACGTTAGCAGTCATCATAAAGGTTACAGATTTGAATCTCGAAAGAAAATTCCTTTTTTCGTCTTATTAAACATGAATTTAATCATTGCCCAATGGGCTGGTCGAATAGTTAACTGTCGCCGCAAATCAGTTGTTTAACAGCTGATTTTCCAAGTCGAAGGTTCAAATCCTTGTAGAAGTTAATTTTTTTTTTGTACGGATCTGAATACTAGACAGTGGATACAAGTGTGTACTTGTGTGGTTATTAACACAAGTCACAGGAATGATCGGTCTGAGTCTGTGCAAGAATACACCTCATTTACATGTCGTACATATTATTTTCATCTCTATGAACCTTGGGAGGGTTGCCTATTGTTCACTACTTAAATATACTGGAATTTGCACATTAAAAAAAAATATTATTTTTATATCGATACGGAAAGTATCGACATCTAACAATCAACTTGTAAAAATATTTTTATTTTTACAGATTGAGTATAAATTACCCACCTAGAATAATAAAAAGACTTATAGAACAAGTAGAGTAATCAGTCATTCATAATGGCTGGCTGGCTAAAGACGTTTATCTCATACTTCTGAAAATTTCATTGGAATTTTTTTTTAATATTCTCTTTTGAATGTATTTAACAGTTAATATATTTTTCGATAGATTTTATCTTGCATAGTTTAACTATAAACATAACTTAAAAGTTTATAAGTAAAGAAGAAGACAATCAACTACGACTATTCTAACATATAAAACATTAAAGCTACTGAAAGAAATAACATAGGGAAAGTTGAAATGAAATTTATTCATTTGTATAGGTCACTATGGATTGCTCCCCGAAGGAAAATAAAATATTTGTTGGTAGCCCGAAAAAAGGAGATACGGGTTATAAAGTAACCTCTATTATATAAAAAAAGTATTTTTTACGAAAGAAAAACTTGTTTCTCAGAAGTTGTATTTTATAAACTACTTAGTAGAAGAATTTTAGTTTTATACTACATAAAAAACTCTCTTTAGTTTTTTGATCTTTAAATTTATTTAAGAAAAGTTTTTAAGAATTACAAGAAATTAAATACAAAAATGACTCCGTTTTATTTAGCTTGTCCTTTTTGTCTGTGGAATTTAAATGTTTTCTAACTTCGTTCATAATAAAAAAAAAAAAACAAAATAAAAGATACTTTATGAATATTTAAGAACCTGATGTGGATTCTACATGACATGTAGACTATATCTATTAAATTACAAAATTACATCTATATATTTTAAACCAATGAAATATACATAAAGTTTTATTTCATTAATAACTTTGGATATTGTTTCATATATATATATATATATATTATTGTTATTATTGAATTATTACTCAACGTAAAAATATTTTAAACAATCAAAGGTTGATAATTATTAATAAATCAATAAATTTAAATTAAAAAAAAAGAAGAAGTTAAAAAAAGGAGAAAAAGGAGTTAAAAAGGGAAAGTTTGATTCGAACAGATGTGTATCTTTGTAAGCACAAAATATTTCATTAATTAAAATTTTATTTGGCTATAATTGTGGAAACAATCAAAATAAGTACCACTTATGACATATCATTGAATAGCTTTCAGTCAGGACACAGTCCTGACTGTTAAGAAAAAGTCCAAAACACAGTTTGTTTTGGATTTTCGACTTTTTTGAACACTTTTGGTTCAGTCGATTGCAATCAAAAGGGGAGGTATACAACTAATTTTACAACAGTCCCAAATCAAAAATGTCAACATTGTGCGGCTAATCGTTTTTGAGTTATGCGAGATACACACATATGTACGTACGTACAGACGTCACGCCGAATTTAGTCAAAATAGATGTTTCCGTTGAAATCTGAAATCCTTTTCGTACAAGGAACTAAAAAAGGAGTAATGTATATGAAAAAATTTAATTTAAACATTTTTCCGATGCCTGGTTTCAAAAATACGGTCATTAATAAATTATTGCTATTCGGCCTTCTATTATCGAATTTTTATTTGCACTTTTTATGTGCCTTTTATATTTTCAAATAAACAATTAAAGTACATGCATATCTTCATAAGTTCATTTGTAAACGGGATGAAAGAAGCTTTTCAATTAAGGACATTGTCTCAGTGAATCTATACCGTCTGTTAGAAAGAGTGCACTTGCTTCATGTAAGTTTAAATTCAGTATAAGCATTGTCTGGTTTACGTAAAATTAAGTACTATTCGCTCTAAACAACAAATGGTAGAGATTACCACCTGTTTTAACAAGCTCTCTAAATTTGAAGGTTTCATTCAAATCGGGCCATTGGTTCTTAATTTAATGTGTTACAAATAAACAGATAGAATGCCAGAATATGAAAATCATTTTTATTTTATAAGAGTATAAAAATATCTAAAAAAAAATATAATTCATACATATTCGTCATTCTGTAATCCTAAACATATTTTCTTTACTTTCTTCTTATTACGTCACTTATATATTTATATGTACTACTTTTCTTATTGATTTCAGAGTAGTTCTTTTGACAAGATATATTTATTTTTATTGGAGTAATTAAAAAGTAATAAAAAAAAATCCCTGCTAATTTTAAAAAAAAAAAATTTCTTATATAAGAAATATTCCATTCTAAAGACAAAGAAAAATATAGTGAACTGGTTGGTTGGTACAATTTCGGTTAGATTAATAATTTTGTTTATACACGAAAATAGATAATTTACATATTATGCATATTCATACATGTACGAAGGTGGATATGGAACCTACCCGCATATAAGTTTAAGCGTGACAAAGTAAAGACTACGTCTCTTTCTGAAGTAAAAGTTGTATTTAAATTGATGGCTTTAATGACTGTGTTAAATTACGTAATAATTAAGTCGTTTAATTAAATCTTTAACGAGTGTATAACTAAATTATTGTTGAATATTCACAATGAAAAGGTGATGTTAATTAAATCAATTGAAACTTGATCGAATTCAGTAGAATAATTTGATTAAAATAATTAATGAGGAACATTTTATAAAATTAGAATTAGTTTTATAAATAAGTATCAAAGATACATATATGTAAATTAATTACAAACATATGTGATCAGGCGCAAAACAACTTTGATCAGTTGGATGTTTGAAAATCAACTAAAAAATAATTAAGAAAAAATTAATCGAACAATTTTTCTAACACGATTTTACAAACTTTGACAAAATTAATATTAAGAAAGAAAAAAATCGAATTTTCGGGCTATTTTAGTACAAACTGTAAAGACAGATCATAAAATAATATTTTATTATTATGGTATTTATTAGGAATAAACTTTTTTTTGAAGAATTTTAACTCTCGGTTACGTGATAGAAAAAAAAAATAGTAATTATGTACTGAATTAAATCTTGAGTCCATTCTATATTAATGTTAAAAGTTTAAATTTATTCGAAGAAAGCTCACAGAGATTATGGCAAAAATTATTGCAGATTTTAAAAAGTGAAAGTAGTGAAATTTCAATTTTCCAAAAGTCGTTTTAGATTTATTAAGTATTATAATAATATATTTTTGTAAGATATATATTTTTAGAATATTTGTAAAAGTTATATTCAATATGGAAGCAATTTTAAAATGGAAAATTATACTCTCGATACACACTAAATTTTCTTCTTTTCACGAAATCATGGTTGATGAGAAAAAAATCATTTTTAACTTACTAAACGTAGATTTACATTCAAAACGAATTTTAAGATTTAATATATCAACTCAGTTATGGACCTGAAAAAGAGCACTACCGCGAAAAAAACGACAATTACTATAATACAATAATTTTTACTTGTTTTCTTCAAATAAATTTGATACTACTCTGAAGAATAACAGAAAATAAAAAATTGTAATATGATATTCTACTAATTTTCATAATCAGCTTTTTATAAATACAACTCATCATAGGGAAGCTTTTTCTTTTGTTAAATTAGTTTAATAGGAAAACACTCTAATCGTGGTCAAATTATTTCAAATTCATAATAAATTTACCATTTAATCTTTTTTTTTTCATACCTAACCTAAACGCAACAGATAATGAAAATAGACAGAAAACTTCAATCAGCAAGGAGGATAAAGTTGCCTATTAATTTTTAATATAATCCCTCAGGAGTAAGAGTGTAATGAATTTTTTCGGAACAGAAAGGTATAAATTAGCAGTTGTTTTACGTAATCTGTTCCAATTTGGTTGTGATAATGCAAAGCATGAGATATAAAAGGAAAGCACTGATAGAAATTTATTTATCCACTGGAAATTATCACAATATAGCTTTTCGTTGTAAAAAGAATAACTATATCACTTGTTGGGCAGAATAACACATGCATTTCAGTGGTTTTCTAAATTGTTGTACAACACTGTATTCGGCTCCGTGAAAAATGATAAAAGGAAACTTCTTTATTTCTTCATGTAACTCTTGGGCTGTAATTAGTTTTAAAAAAGCTAGACATTAGCTAAAGACATTTTTTATGAATGACTTATTCCGTTATCAGGATGCCTAAAACTATTTTGTTATGAAATCTATTAGATATAATTAAATCAAAGAAACTATAGAGTAATTTATAAAAAAGCTTCTTTTATATTTTCTCTCATCCCCATTTTATGCTTTGTTTTTTTTTTAAAAAAAAAGCTTAATCTTAAAACTAACAATTCATTCAAGACTTATGAAGTAAAACGACTTCAAATTCTGATGCATAACCTCTTTGAGCGCTTTAATAAATATAAAGAAAGTTTTTGCGTGAAACTAGTACAATCATCTGAATACATGTTTTTATGTGAACAGTACTTTACAAACTAACAACATAAATCATTAATTTTAACTTATGGATTTATATTACTCGAAATAAAGAAATTTTCTTGATTGTAAGATTATCTCTTTAATGAAAAAGTAAAATTTAAAATAATAAGTAAACAAGCTAATATATAATGGGCAAGAGAAAAATGTTACGTGTGGTTAGAATGATAAATATATAAAAAAAAGGAGTATCTGTTTATCTTAAATATTTTTCAGTAAAAGTAAGAGACTAGTAAAAACTCTCACTTCAATTATTATAAAAAACACCATAAATAATATTACAAGCTTACTTTCATGAACTTTTAATGGTTATTTCATTTTTTATCTCTTCTAAATATGGGTTATGAGAAACGATACTAATAAATTAATTTAGCTTTAATTTGGTATTATCATAAAACTATGGTGGCTCAACTTTTCCAGTTACCAGTAATTTTATTTTCGATTACCGGAAGCGATAGAATAGTACACGACCTACTTAGCGGATTTGTAATAACGTGAGTGCAGTTCATTTTTTGAGGCTCGAGGGCATAAGGTCCATATAGGTAATCAATTCTAGTATAGCTCTCTATCGGGCTTTATTAGCTTTAAAAAAAAAAAAAAAAAAGTGTAAAGCATTATAGTGAAATAAATTTCAATTTAAATAACTTTTTTTTAAAAATCCTTTCATTTGTAGGCTGCTACTTTATTTCCATTTAAATTTTCCCTACAGATACCGATTTTAGATTCTAATCGCGTTGCTTAAACCGAATCAACGACCCAGAATAACCATTAAATTCTCTCTGTGAATCAAGTATACTAAAAAAGAAAACCTACAAAGGAATTATTTAGCTTCTATAATTTAATTCGTTATAATTTTAATTTTTTTTTTTTTTTTTTTTTGTTTTAGAGAAATAGCGGAAAATCGTGAAAAAATATTCGGAATTAACCACATAAAATTACAAAACGTAAAGATTTTTACAAATGTAAATTAATCAAAACACAAAGAAAAAAAAGTCTCTTCAATTATTATTTTAATAATTCTCAAAAATAACGTATAAAAAAAAAATGAAGGTTTCGGTTGCTAAATTAGGTTGTAAGACTACAATGTCTTTTTTATTTTTAGTAATAAATTATTATTATTAATTAAAGAACAGAGCAGTAAAATAATATTACAAATTTTTGACTTTATTAAATTATACCACCAATTATTTCTGCCGTGATTTTAATTTTTACTTATTGAACATGATATGTTAGAATAAGCAGGATTATCTTGCATGGTTAAAAATAAAATAACAATAATAATTACGTATAAATGTGTTAGAAAATATTAAGACAAATATAAATATATAACAATTATTAAGAAAATGAAAAAAAAATCTGATAAAATAGTTGTAATACGTTCCTAACAGTGATTATTTATTGTTATATAGTGGAAAAATAAATAATATACATGAAAAAAGTTATCTAAACTTTATTTTTCGAGAGGAGAATATTTTATGATTAAGTTTTATTGTAAAATTATCATTATATATTTAAATAAACAAAATGTTTAAAAAATTTTACAAAAAATTGAACGTTTTTTAATTTTTTCTGCTCCTCTATCTCAAAAATCACCCTTCAAGAAATTTTTTTTAAATTTTTCTACGTTTACTATTAAATGAAAAAACTAAAAAAAATGTCACTAAAAAAGGCTATCTAAAACATTAAATAGTTTTAAGCTTTAATCTGCTCCACCAACTCCAATATTGTCCCCAAATTATTTTTTGGTTTGTTTGCACTACTACAAAGCCTAGAAAAATATAAAAAAAGAATCTGTTAAAAAATATGTAACAATTAAAAGGCTTCTTTTTCTTTTTTTTTTAATTTTTGGTAAAAAGGGAATTTTGAAAAAAAAAGGTTTAAAAAAAAGATAAGATATACGCATATAAACTAAAGTAGGATTAGGTTTCAAAAGTATGAAAAGATTGACTCCCAAAAATCCTATCACCCTGTCGAAATATTCCACCCAAAAAATAAAATATAATATTATAATATATTAAATTAATTAATAGAATAAAATATAAAAAAAATGAAATATTCCGTCAAAAATTTTACTACAAATTTTCCCATATACATAAGTCTCTGTAGTGGCCGAGTGGTAGCGTCTCGGCCTTTCATCCGGAGGTCCCGGGTTCGAATCCCGGTCAGGCATGGCATTTTTCA